>JAUELO010000234.1:916160-926673 GCA_032357855.1 Amphibolips quercusostensackenii | reverse complement strand
TATTTTTAAAAACCAACAAAAAAAAATTCAATGACTAACATTTTCTGAATTCAATAAAGTCAGAATACCCAAAATTTTTATTTTTATATTTAAGAGTCTTATTAGGCCCGTTTGTTTTTGCTACTCTATTTCCTTCTTTTAAATTTTTGTATTTTTCCAGGTCACTGAAATGAGAAAAATGTATCAGATATTCATGGATTTTTATGAATAGAGAAAAAATTGACGAACTAGATGTGCAAATCTAAAATTATTTCATCACTTTCAGTCAAAAATTATTAAAAAATACTACGAATGATTAAGAAAAAGTTAGCAAACAACTAACATGCTGGCCCGAGGAATCTAGGGTTTGGCAACTAGGGCCTGCACGTGGCAGACTTCCAAGGTTCGAGTCCCCACAGTTCAGAATTTATAATTCATCTAAATTAACCTGCACAAATGAATTTTTTATTATATGCAAGCCTGAAATTTTCAGGAACTGTTCGTAGAAAATTTGAAGTGTTTGTAAAAAAAAGTACCAAATTCGTCCACAAACTACTGTCGGAAATTGTTGGCACAACTAGCGTAATTATTACGTGAGAAGTTGAAAAGAATGCAAAAATTTCTAGATTTTTGTATCCCGACTACAGCTTCTAGAAAAAGCTAGTAAATTTGTAGCAAAAATCTAAAATTCTAACCACACTTTTTCTGAATTCTCATCTTCAATTTAAGCCAATAAAACTTCAAAAATCTTGAGGGGTTCTCGAGATATGCCTAAAAATGTCTGAGTCTTAAATGCTAAGTTTCAGTCGGCGATTACCACTATGCTGTCAAGAATCACCACTGCACTGTCGGCGATTACCACTGCGCTGTTGGCGATTGCCGCTGCGCTGTCAGCGATTACCGGTGCGCTGTCAGCGATTACCGGTGCGCTGTCAGCGATTACCGCTGCGCTGCCAGCGATTACTGCAGCGCGTTTAGCGATTATTGCTGCGCTGTCGGCGATTACCGTTGCGTTGTCGGCTGTGAGAGTGGCCAGGCTCGCTACGTAAGTGACTGAAACTCAGCGCAGATACCGATGGATATTTTTAGTCGTATCTCGAGAACCCGTTTAGATTATACAAGCTCAATTAGCGGAAATTAAAGATTAGATTTCAAAGACTATGTGATACAAATTTCAGATTTTTGCTACAATTTTCCTGGGTCATACCACAAGTTAAAGTCGAGGTACAAAATTCAAAAATTCTTGATTTTTTAAAATTTTCTCACGTGTTTTATCCTTTTCACTAAGTAAAAACTATCGCCATGAGAAGTCACTCGATGCGTGATTTTTAATTTTACTCGTGCTGGTCGTACCGACATTTTATGATGGTCGTGTACATTTCTCATAGAAATAAGATTCAAAATTTCACCTTTTTTTCGTTTACAAAAGGTTGCAAGTTCGCGAGTTTTTCACGGAAAAATTTTTTCCGGGCGGATTGAAATGAAGCCACGTGAATGGAGATGGAGGAAGGAAATTACGAGACAGTGTGGTCGAACCGGACTAAAAATACCTGCAGTCCCTCGACCGCAATCGAAAAACTATTGACCTAACTCACGTAGCTTCTGGTCGCGACAAAATATTTCAGTTTGTAGAGTGTATAAATATTTATAAAGTAGTGTTGGCAGATGGTGGCTTGCCTTTAGTAAAGGCAAAACTCAGCGAGCCACGCGCGCCTCGTCTGACTCGTATACTTAATACACTTTCGCACGGGATTCGCTTTATATCCTCTCTTTATTTTTTATTTTTATTTTTCCTTTGCTCTCCTCTCTTGCAGAGATGCATTTATTAATCTATTCCGAATTAAGCGCCAAGTGGATTCCCGCTCGGGAGTGATGTATGTATTCCTTTCGGCCGACCACCAAAGGCGGCCATCTTTGTCTCAAGCCGGCCGCGGAAAAGGAGAAATTAATTATCCCCCAGCGGGAATTATTTACTGAGCGCAAGTGTTGAGAAGCTGCACAATCACTCTTGCATAAAATCGCGAATTTAGATCGGGTTCGAATTATTTATCGAGCGGAATTTCTTAGATGGAGTAATTTTGGAATGAGCATCAATAGTGGGCCACCTAGGGTTAGGATCATTTTTAGAGCCCTACAATAAATTATTGGTTAGTCGGGAAAAAATAAGTACGTATATTTCTCTTCTGCAGATCCTAAAGCTTCTTACTGCCCTATCTAAAATTAATCAGGTGCCAAGGAAAGTATTAAATGTAGAGTGAAAACTAAATTTGCATATTCTTTAGAGTTTAGCGACCCATTTTTACATATCAATTACCAGTTTTTTTTGGCATTTTGAATTCACTTATCAAGAAGCTTCATGCAATGTTGTATTATTTATTTTATTAATTAATATTTTCTAGTAAGGATGAGAAATGGCTTAGTATTGAAGGGTGGTCCACTATTGGTACGATGGCCCTACTTCGTCTTCAGGTAAGATAACATGACTTTGGCAAAAAAAAGTGTACTTTAAATAAACAAAAATGACAAAATTAAAATGCTACATAAATTTTAAATGTTTACAAATTAAAAATATAAAATTTAATTGAAAATAAGGATCTTCTTCCTGTAATGACAATCTAAAAACTCCTGTGAAAATTATTCAGATCTGTGTATACTTTTATAATTATTTATGAAAATAAAAATATACTCACTGGTTGGAAGAAAATCCGAAGTTAGAAAAAGTATCTTTTTTTAATAATTTATTCAATTATAGTTAATTAGACACTACCAATGTTTAGTCTTTATTTAACACTAATTATCTACCTTCAATAGTTAAGGTTAGCCTCTTCTAAAAACAATTCATCTTTATGATAAGCAAGCCTATTTAAGATTAAAGAAGTACACGGCAGGTAGAACGTTTTGATGCAGAAAATTCACTCTGACAAAAAAAAATATATAAAACAACAAAATAAACAATATAATTTTACTATTTTTTAAAATGTACCTTTTTTAGAATCTTCAAATTGATTAAAGAACAGCTTAAGTCAGTGTAATAACTGTCTATCAATTATTTTTAGTAGGTTAGAGTATAAAAAATGCTTATAATGTTTTAAACAAATTAATAAACAAAAGCCATTTTCTCGTGATTTACCATAATAAGTTGTTTAAAATATATTTTTTTAATGTGAAATATATATTTCTTATATAAAACATAAAATAAATTGATGCCTAATTGTAATTAGTTAAGAAAAGCTGCTATTTGACAATTATTTTATTACTTTCTATAAACAAGTACACTTTTCGTATGTTATAATGAATTCGCTCAATTTTTTTGCAGACTTAACTAAAAATTTCTTGTCAATAACTCTCTGCGGTAATTTTATTCCTTTGAATTAACAACAACTGTACATTATTTAAACAATATTTTTCAACAAATTCACATTTTTAATGTTATTTAATGAAAAATTTTCGTATAATAGCATTTAAAATGTGAATTTATTTATGAATTTTGTTCAAAGAATTAAAAGTTGTTGTTGATTTTTAAAAAATGACAACAAAAAGTCATAAGCAAAACATTTTTATCTCAGTTCAAGACTTAACCAATTTGTAGAAAATTCGTTTCTTTTCGATAAAACTTACTTTTTTTGACTGAAAATTAAACTAATTTGTTTTTGGCTAAAAATTGCTCGTTTTTAGTTAAAAATTAAAATAATAAATTTTTCATTGATAATTCATTCTTTTCAACGAAAATGCAACTACTTAGTTGAAAGGTGAACTAAATTGTTACAAATTCATTTCATTGTGTAAATATGTAATTGCATATATTGTTGAAAATTCATTTTTTTCATAAAAATTAATTTTTTAAAATGATAATTCAACTATTTTATTATTGTTTGAAAATGGATAATTACAGTTAAAAATTAAACTATTACATTTTTTGTTTTTAAAATTAATATTATTTGTTTGCAAGGTAAACTATTTAATTAAAATTCAAACTATTTTGTTAAAAAATTACTTTATCTGTTTAAGATTTCACTATTTTGTGAAAAATGTTTTTATTTTTTATTTAAAAACTTAATTTTTTTCAATTGAAAATTTAATGTTCCAATTTTGGTCGAAAATTGATCGTTTTTAGTCGAAAACTAAACTAATTAGTTGAAAATGTATAAGTTTTGTTCTAAATTAATCATTTTTTGTAAAAAAATTGATGTTCTTAATGTAAGATTTATCTACTTGTTTGGACTTTTTCTGGTTAAAAATTAATTTTTTTAACTGCAAATTTAATTATTCTATTTTTGATTGAAAATTGATCATCTTAAACAGAAAATACAACTATTCAGCTGAAAATTACTTTTCTTTAAATTCAAATATTTGCATGAAAGTTAAATTATTTGTTGATAATTAATATTTTAGGTTCAAAATTCAACTTTTTTGTAGAAAAATTTTTTTTTCGACTCAAAAGTGAACTGTTTTGTTAAAAATTTGTCGTTCTGATTTAAAAATCTTACTATTTTGGTAGAAAATTGATCTGTTTGGTTAAAAATGTACTTTTCGGCTGAAGTTTTATTTTTTCAGCTAAAAATTTCGACTTTTTTATAGAGAATTTGCCTTTTTCATTCAATTTAGCTGTTTACGTTTAAAATTAAAATTTTTGTTCCCTTCAGATCTCAAAATGAAAAACAAATTTGAACTTAAATTGTAATTTAAAAAAAAATATCTTATTTCAATGAAAATTCAACTACTTGCTTGAAAATTAAATTTCATTGCTAAAAATTCATCTTTTTTAGTAATAATTCGACCATTTTTTTAAATATATATTTTTTTAAAATATTTTACTATTTCGTTGAAAATTGATCTTTTTTTGTTAAAAATCTTACTATTTTGGTAGAGAGCTTAACTATTTTCTTACAAATTTACTTTTTGGTTAAAAATTTGTATTTTCGGATAGAAAATTCAACTTTTTTAAAGAGAATTTATCCTTTTGGTTTGATATTACTGTTTTTTATTAAGAACTGAAATCTTTTTTTGGTTGAAACAACAACTGTTATATACATTATTAAGAATTAATCTTTTTTATTAGAAATCTAACTGTTTGGCTGGAAGTTGAATTTAATTGTTAAAATTTTTTTTTTGTTGCTCGAGGTTCATTATCGTAGTAAATATTTCAATAATTTTGTTAAGCTTTTACTCATTAAAAAAAAAACAATTTTGTTAAAAGTTCATCTTTTTGGTCAAAAGCTTAACTGTCTTTTCGAACAATCGTCTTGTTAAGCAGAAAATTTATCTTTTTGGATTGAAAATTCTACTGTCTTCTTAAAAATTAATTTTCTTGGCTTAAAAATTCAATTGTTTAGTTAAAAATTAACCATGTGGGTTGAATATTAATTTTTTTGCTTAAAATGCATCTTTGCACTATGAAAATTAAACGATTTTGTTGAAAGGTCATCTTTTTTTTTTAATTTAACTGCTTTGTTAAAAATTTGTCCCCTTGTATAAAAAATTCATCTTTTTTTAGTTGATCAATTCTTAGCTTAAGATTCACCTTTATTATTTAAAGAATCCATATATTTTTTTGATAGAAAATCCATATTTTTTGGTTGAAAATTTATATTTTTTGGTTGAAAATTCAACTATTTTGATGGAAATGCAATATAGTTTGACGAAGAGGGTGAGGGTTGAGAAAGATTGACACGAAATGGTACAGGTCATCAGTCAAGCAGGGTAAACTCAAAGTGGATACTCGAAACTAAAGTAAATTTTCCGTAGTGAATCGCAGACATATCCGGCGGAAAGTTTGCCACGGAAAGATTACCGCGGAAAGTTTGCCGCGGAAAGTTTGCCGCGGAAAGTTTACCTCAGTTTGGTGTAATCAGCTGGCTATTACCCTGCTTAAACGATTTTCTGCAACGTTTTGTACCCTGAGGTTTTTCTGTGTAGTCGAACCTATGTTTTCCCTGTTTTTGATAAGATCGGCTCTTAAGTTTTTAATAGGAATTTAATTAAATGAGTGTCAAATCCGAATGATTAAATTTTGTGCTAAACCTAAATGAGAAAAAGACTTGTTTAATTATCTCGACGCACATCGGGCATGGCTAGTCATTTTTCTTTTAACGAAAACACTTTTTTACTGGGTAAACCGTGAGCAGGAGTCCGACAGACACCCGCGGCCAATCCCGCTAACGGTTGCTACCTCGTGATTTATTCGCGAGCGGGTCTCGCGAGTTTCGCGGGCGGACACATTTCATTTTTAATATCGCACGTGTGCGCTCTAGTAATATTTTTCGCGAGTGCCTCGTACCTCATTCGAGAAATGTCGAAATGTAGCGACATATGTCGCTTTTCTTTTTCTTCTTCCTTTTTTCTAATCCATTTTCTTCTTCTAAATCTTTTCATTTTTTACTTTAATTTGCTAAATGTTGGGTGGGTCTGACTTTATAACTGGACTCTCCACCTCTCTACGACCTGGCTAATTATTTTGGACAAGAATTATTAATAAATTTTAACTCTTTGGCTAAAAATTCAAATGTTTGGTTTAAAAAGTAACTTTTTTAAAGGAAATTCGTTTTTTTTTTGCTTAAAAGTTAAAATATTTGGTTTTCAATGCAACTGTCTGTTTAAAAATTAATTTTTTTGTTTTGAAAATTATTTTTTTTCAGTAAAAACTTCATTCATTGTGGCGTAAAATCTTTAACAACAAAAAATAATAAAAGCTTAACACAAAAATATGAGTTCTCTACAAAACGGCTAAACTTGAACCAAAAAGGATGACTTTCGAACTAAATAATTCAATTTTCGAACAACTAATAAAATTTTATATCAAGAAATGTTAATTCTTAACGAAAAATTTAATAGTTGAAATTCTAATGAAACAATATTTTAAATTTTAATAAAAGTTAAATTTATCTAAAAAATACGACTTTTTCAAATATAGTTGATTTTTCAACCAAATGTTTGAACTTTGAAATCAAAAAGACTTATTTTCTAAAAAGCAGTTAAATTTGCAACCTTAAAATACGCATTGTCAATAAAAGTGTGGCATTTTCAGACAAAAAGGATGAATTTTTAACAAAATTTTTTATTTCTTAACAAAATAATTACATTTTTAAGCAAGACGAATTTTCTCCAAAAAAGGTTAATTTGAAACAAAAATAAGGATTTTTTTCACAAAATTGGTTATTTTTTGATAAAATAATCAAATTATTATGCAATCAATAACATTTTCAGTCGTGAAATATCAGTTTTTAACAAGAAATGTGATAGTTGATATTTTAACAAGACAAGATTTTAATTTTTATTAGCAAAAATTTTAATTTATGCAAAATACAATTTTTTAACAAAATGAACAATTATTCAACAAAAATTATTTTTTATTTTAAAAAATCATCAAGTGAATTATTAAACTTTTAAGCCATCAAGACGAATTTTTATAAAACAGATAAATTTCAACCAGAAAGGATGATTATTATTATTCTATGGAATATGATTACACTTTGAAGAAAAAAGAATTTTAATTTTCAATCAAAAAGCTAAATTTATCCGAAAAAAATAGTCGATTTTTCAACCAAAAATCATTTTTCAGTCCACAAGAATGAAAGTTTCTTACAAATGTATTGAATTTTCAAGCCAAAGAAAAAAGAATTTTTAACAAAAGAGTAGGTTTTTTAGTCAAAAAAAATTTTTCGCTAAAAAATTATGGTAAATTTGTACCAAATTATAAAACTATTAATCCAAAAAAAAAATTTTTAATAACAAAATTAAATTTTCAACGCAGAAATATAAATTTTTAACTAAAGGTGTATTTTCAACTAGATGCTTCAATTTGCTATGAAAATAGATGCATTCTTAAACAAAAAACGTAACTTTTTAACATAATTATCAAATTGTCAACAAAAAATTCAAAGTTTCATCTAAATAAATAAATTTTTTTAACTAAATAATATAATTTTCATCAACAACAAAAAAATGATTTTTTACCAAAAAAATACTAGTAGACTTTTCAACCAAAAAAAGAACTTTTGTCCAAAAATATTTGAATTTTTTTATTTGCTTCTATTTTAATCAAATAAAAATGTTTTTCTTTCAAATCAAAGCTAATTAAAATCTCAATTTATCTGTCAAAGTCGATTTAAAAATAGTGTTTATTTTTTTTATTTCATATCAAAAATATAATTTTTTTTCTTTTTTTTTGGAAGAGTACCGTTTTTTGAAAATTATTAGGATTCAATATAAAAAATCAAAAATCAATGAAGCAACTATCTGCAAATTCGTCTTATAGCTTAGCAATCGCTTACAAATTTATTGAATTTGTTATAAAGAAATAATAAAGCGAAAATGCATGCATGGGAATTGCTAGTAATTCGTGAATTAATTAGGATTAAATTCAAACAATCTAGAGCTGAAAACCATTTTTCAGATGAAATTATAAAAGAAAATAAATAAATTTTCATTTTATAAGCAAATTTTGTTAACAATTTTCCATAGAAGTTAAAATATGTTGAAATAAATCAATGTTTTTTTTTAATGAAGCGGCAAAAAATTATACGAGAATGTTATACAGTCATTAGATTTATTAATCCATTGAAAACTGATGATTCTTTTAACAAATTTAATTAACAAATGCACTGTATAACTATTTTTAAAGGTAAAAACTTGTTTTTTCAACGTAATGAAGTGTAAATAACCAATTTCTAAATTTTTATAAAGCCTACATGACAATTAATAATTTTCCTTGTTAACAACAATTTTTTAAACAAATTGGTATCATCTTAGACATTTTTGAAGAAAAAAATTGCGCTTTTTAAGGGTAATAGCATACTGTTATTTAGTAATAGCTCTGTGCTATCTGTTAATAACAATTGATAATATTTTAAGCAAAATTAATTGATGAAAATAATTTTCAGGATATTTTTAAAATCAAAAACTTGTTTTTTTTTCAACGTAACCAACAGCTAAAGGTTACATTAATTTTTAAATATTCCCTAGAAACAAGGAATTTTTTGTTGACAAATATAAAAAAAGAACAAAAATTTGTCTATAGGATTCTTAATGAGAATGATAATAGTGGACCGTTATCGAGGTTTCTAGAAAATGTTTGAAAATTAATTATTAACAGTTGGTTGAGATGAAAAAATCAAGTTTTTACATTAATAAATTGCCGGAAAATGCGTTTGTTAATTAATTTTGTTTAAACAATTATGGTTTGTTATCGCCTGATAACGCAGAGCCATTACTAAATAACAGTCTGCTAATATCCTGAAAAAGCAATTTCTTTCTCAAAAAATGCTTAAGATGATAAAAAGTTGTTTAAACAATTGTTATTGATAATGAAAATTGTTAATTGCCATTTAAGCTCCCTGACATTTAAAAATTAGTTATTTGGACTTTATTACATTAAACGAACCAAGTTTTTACCTCTAAAAATAGCCAGACAGTGCATTTGTTAATTAAATTTGTTTGAACAATTACAACTTGTTACTTAATAAATGATTCTAATAATTTTGTGACATTTTTGTATAATTTTTTGACAATTCAATAGAAAAAACTTGACTTATTTCTACGTAACTACAAGTTATATATAAATTTTGATTGAATTTGTTTATAAAACAACAATTTATTTACTATATTTCATTAATTTAATTAAAACTTTTTTTTGTCTATAATTTGTGCAAATTAAGTGAAAATCAATTCACAAATCACTGCCAATCTAAAAAAAAATTTCCATTTTTGTTATACAATAAAAAAATTTTTAAAATAACTTTTTTCAGAATTGACCTTATCCGATTTATGGAGAATTTTATCGGATTTGATTTGAAAAAACTTCAAAATTAGATTCAAATTGTGTCCCATAGAATGATTTTTCCAGAAACACCTTTTTTGCCCAACTGTGTACCGAATCACTGTAATTCCTGTTAATATGTAAAAATTAGAGTGATTGTAATTTTACAAAATGAAATTTTTCGTGTAATCTTTTCTCTCGATTTCGTAAATTTTTCTTTTGAATTCTCTTGCCCTCAGCACACCGTGCCAATCCCACTCTTCACGCACGAATACGTGTGCTTCACACCAACCCTTCCAGATCCCCTTAACTCTCGTACAAGCTCGTTCGCTCGATTATAAACTAATCCTGTTGCAGGGTGGAGTTGAAAAATAATCTTTACTAGTTCGACAATCAAATTAAGGCTTTCTTGTTTCATGAAGCACAGGACTGTCTCAAATAACTCTCTAATCACTTTCTTAAAATAGCCAACTTTACCCCGTACTGTAGTTGACTTTACCCCTACCAAGCCGACTTTACCCCATACCCTATCTGACTCTCCACGTACCCTATATAACTTAACTCCGTCCCTAAGCCGAATTTACCTTGTGCTGTGGCCGACTTTACGCTTTTTCCTAGATAACTTTACCATGTACCCTAGCTGACTTTTTACCGTAACCTAGGCATCTTCGCCCCTATCATAGCCAAATTTACTCCGTATCCTACCCGACTTTCGACCACAAAAGCCAACCTTACACAGTACCCTAGCCGGCTTTGCCACGTACCCCAGATCACTTTTCT
>JAUELO010000234.1:905251-916060 GCA_032357855.1 Amphibolips quercusostensackenii | reverse complement strand
GCTTGCACAAAAATTTTTCAGTGTAGATAACCTAACACCGTACTCTTGTCGACTTAACTCCGCAACTAACCGACTTTACTATAACCCTAGCCAACCTGACCCCTACCCTAGCCAACTTTACCCCTACCCTAGCCAATTTTGTCCCGTGCTTTAGCGAAGAAGGGGGGTGTATGGGAGGTGCCCTTATTAATGTCTTGTAGGCTATAGAACCCTTTTTGTCGTTTGAATTTTATCGAGTTTTCTTTAGTTCTTCTAAATTCACTGTGATTTGATTACAATCAGTGGAGTGATTGTGAATAAAAAAAATTTCAACCTACTCAAATTCACTAGAAAGTCACCCTTCATTTTCATTAATTCATCCTAAATTCTTTATAATTTTGCTTCAATTCATTCTGGATTTTTTTTAATTCTCTTAAATTCTTTTAAGTTCATTCCAGTTTTACTGAAATCCATTTCTTATTTAGCAGTTTTTGAAATTTATTTGTAATTCGTCCTAAATTCTCTTAAATTTTTCTAAACTCACTCTAATTTTTCTTAAAGCGGTGAAATATTTTAGATTCTTAAAAATTCTTACATTCTCATCAATCTTAAAATTCTAATTCTAAGCCAAACGACGACAAATAAGTGAAAAAATAAAAAAAAGAATTGTAGATTTTTGAAAGACCTATAATTTTTCACGCATCCACTTTTTGATAGGACTTGTCATTTCTGTTTTATTTTTTAAAAACACTATGTGAAAATAGAAAATTTGAATTTTAAACCAAACTACGTAAGATACGGAAAAAAGTTAAAGCAATGAACTGTAGCTTTTAAAAAGTCTTGAAAAATCTGTTTTAACCATTCTTTAATAGCACTTTTCATTTCTATTTTATTCATTTAAAACTCCATGAGAAAATCCAAAGTTTATGTTTCAAACCAATTGACGCATAATAAAAAAAAAATCTTTATTTGCAATAGGCAGAAAAAGCGCCCTTTATTTGCTCACGGAGCGGCAGTAAAATAGCACTTTATTGTACCACGACCAGCAGCACGTAAAGTGACAGCAATGAGGGAAAAGAAAAGGGAAAAAGAGAAAGTTAAAGGGAAAAAGAAAAGATGAGAGACGAAAAAGAAAGACAAAAGGGAAAGAGGAAAAGAAAAGGGAGAAGGGAAAAAGAAAAGGGAAAATTAAAAAGAGGAAAAAGAAAGGGGGAGAGGACAAGAGAAACGGAAAGGGGAAAGAAGTAAAGGGAAAGAAAAAAGAAAACGAAAAGAGGAAAAAGAAAGGGAAGAAGAAAAGTAAGAAAGAAAGAGGAAAAAGAAAGGGAAAAAAAGGAAACAAGAAAGGGGAGAGGAAATGTGAAAAGGGGGAAAAGAGACAGTTGAAAATAGGAAACAAAATTGGGAAAAGGATGGGGAATAATAAAAAAGGAATAGGAAAACGGAAAGGGCATAGTGGAAAAGAGGACAAGGAAAAGGGAAAAAGGGGAAGGGTAAAAGAAAAGGAAAACGGAAAAGGAGAAAATTGAAGGCGAAAAGGAAAGAAGGAATGTGGAAAAGGGGGAAAGGACAAGGGGAAGGGGAATAGGAAAGGGGAAAAAGGGCAGAAGAAAAGAGGAAAAAAAGAGCAAAGAAGAAAAGGAAGAATGAAATAATAAATGATCAGGGAAAAAGGGAGAGGTAAGGGAGGAAAGGGAAGAGAAAAAGAGAAAGGAAAGGGAAAAAAGTAAAGGAAAAAGGGAAGGGGAAAGGGAAAGGATAAAAGAGGATAATTAAAGGGGAAGAGGGCATATTTTAGATCAAGTATCGTATGCATCACGGCAAAGCGATTATAGTTTTTAAAGTGAAAGTACCTACTATTCAGAAAATCAAAAATCTAAATTTTGAACCAAACGGTGGGAAATAAGGAAAACAAATTTAGCAAGATATGCAGTTTGTAAAAGGTGCGAAAAAAATTAATTTTAACCATTTGTTAATAGGGCTTGTTGTTGAAGTTTTATTTATTGAAATTACTATTTAAAAAATCAAAAATTCAAATTTTGAGCTAAACGACGCGAAATATGAAAAAAATGTTTGAAGGAATTTCAGCGTTTAAAAATTCCTACAACATCTATTTGTACAATGTTTTGACAGAACTTCTCTTTTTTAATTCAATGAAATTTGCTTATATTTTTTAATGGTTTTCAATTTGCTTGAATTTTTAAAAAATTCACCCTCGATTTTTATGGATTCAATCGTATTTTCCATATTTCCTTCAAATTACTCTGAATTTACTCAAATTTTATTTTATTAATTGTTTTAATCACTTAAGTTCTGTCTAATTCGTCCTACATTCTGTTTACTGCCATCTTACTGAATGCAATGGAAATTGTTTGATTTTTATAATATTGTTCAATTAATTTGAATTCTTTTTAATTTAAATCAAATTGTTTTACATTTTATACATTAATTAACACTGGAATTACTTAAATTTACCTGTAATTCTTATAAATTTTTACGATTTTTTTTTCGAAAGAAAAAATGCATTTTAGGATGTTCTAAGTGCACCGACAATTTAAAGTTACCTAATTTTCAACTTGATTTACAAAATTCATAATGGACGATGGATTATTGCAACAAATTTAGGTGAGAAACCAAAGCGTAAAAAATTAAAAAATAGCTGGTCATAATTTTTTATTTAAATGCACTTATTTGCCTGTTCGTGTTTTTCTTCCGCTTTAGGAAAAAAGTCGTATATTTTATTTTATTTCAACTTAGAAAATCGCATTCTGTTCCTTAAAAGGTTTTTTATAATTTTATTAATCAGGTTTTGTTAAATATTGTTCGGCAAATTATTTAGTTAAAAAAATTACTAACTAGAAAAAATTGTACGTATTATTTCTAAATAAACTTTTGAAATAAATGTCTAAATAAATAATAAAATAAAATAATTAATTTTTTCAATTAATTAATTAAAGCTAAGCTAAAACCTTTTGGGGACAAAATATATTGTTTTTCAGAAGAAAATTAAGCGATACGTATTTTGCACTTTTGCACTTTAGTCACGAAAGTTTTAGTATCAGTGATGGCTTCCAAATGCTTTTAGACATCATTGAAAAATATCAGGATAAATTTGAAATATATTCAAATACATATATTGAATATAAAAACTTTTTAGTGAAACAATTTTTTGTTTTGACATTATTTTTGTAACTTGAAATGTTTCAGGAGAAAATTGAAAAATTCGATTTCATAAAAAATAATCTTCTGACGATAAAAATTGTTTAGTCCACGCAAAACTCACAGGATGTTTTTCTGATATAAAAGTATATTTTTTAATATTGAACTGAAAGGTGGGTATTTCCATAAGCCAGGAGTGAAGAGAATTTTTTGGTAATGAAAATTGAATTCTTTATTTCTTTCGGAAATGGTGCAAGATATCACAAATTAGTAAAAGAATTTTTTGTAGAACTTTTTCAACTGTGCAAACTATTTCTCCAACATTTTTTCGTATTTGTTGCTGTATGCAAAAAAAATGCGAAAATCCCATTACGTTAAAAAACATTCTTCTAGACACAAAAATCATTTAGCCTGCACTTAACTTACAAGTTATATTCCTTATGATAGTTAAAATTCCACAAAAAATTGGCAAAAAATATAAGAGAAGGTTTTTTGAGAAAATTGACTATAAATATTTTTAGAGAAAATGCCTCTATTTTGTTGATTTTAACCATTTTCTAAATTTTCTCGCTGATTTCGTAAGAAGACGATAAACTACCAGAATCTGAAAACAAATCTTGAATATCTCAATTAGGTCAAAAGTTATAGAAGTCTAAAGAAAAAATTTGTGTTTTTTTAAAACAAAGCAAAATATTTAAATACGCACAATTGCGTAAGAAATTTTTTTTTTACAAATAGCAAAAATACGCATCGCCTAATTTCCTCTAAAAAACAACATTTTTATTTCCGAGGGGTTCTGCGACTTCAAGTGTAGACCCGCCTGATTTAAAATGGATTCGGTCTGGAATAAAAATTCTATGAATCAAATCAAAAATTAGGTAAATTTATTCTTATTCTGAAATTTATAACCAAAAATTGTATTATCTATTTCTGGTGTCTAATATCTAGTTGGTAAAACTTAATTCAGATATAATTCAAAGAACCATATGCAAATAATTTTCTTTAAAATAATAATGTTCAAACCCCCAAATAAAGAAAAAGAAAAGGAAAAAAGCAACGTCCAAATACCCCTTTACTGTTTAGACCAGTACAATTTTTATTTTTCTAATAGAATGAGTAGGAAAATTTATTTATATATTTATTTTGCGTATAAGTTTTATGAAACTTTTCTTGGTAAACTTATACAATAACTTTACAAAAAATTTTTTTTTCGCTTTGACGTAAAACAGTTTTGATTTTGCAACTATAAAACAGTTTTAAAACAGGAATGCATATTAGTATTGTGAATATCGCGATATGGGTCATACTTCGTTCCAAATGCGAAAAAACTCGAGTTCTGTTCAGTGAGAATAACGCTTGATTTCCCTCGCTTTTTTTCATTATTTTTTTTTTTTTTTCATCGGAGACTGAATACTCCGCACTGTACGCATTTTTAACAAAGAAATACAAATTTCCTCAACAAGGCATTAAATGGAAATTAATAATAACCATAATATGAATTTACAATTTAATAAAAAATGAGAAGCAAAGAGTGCATTGTAATTCTTTTAAATTCGAGAAGTAATTAGATTAGGGCTGATTACCAAAAAGCTGACCATTTTAGACAATGCGATTTTTAGAATAAAAAAATTTCCAACCCGCCAGAAATATTTATTTCGAATTGAGGGTAACCCAAATTTTATACCAACCTAATTTTTTTAAGTTGGCTAAATCTAAATATAAATTATATAATTTCACGAGACAATTTTGAGTTTGTTCAAAAATTAAAAAATCACAGGTTTTATCGCTAAATATTGAACTGATGAAAAAAATCAATATTCGTTAAAAATAAAAAAAAATATTTTTAAGTTTAAAATGACAATAAATTATAATGAAATACAATTCTTTTTAAAAAAAAAATAAAAAATTTTTCAGTTTTAATTATTTCATTTTTAACCGATTAAATTTTAAATTGTCTAATTATAAGAAAAGAACAATTTTTTAATATTTATGAATGTTTGACTGATTACTTATATTGTGAAATTATAATTCATATATCGAAATCTGTGAAACATGAAAATGTATTGTCGAATATATTCTTGAATCGTTAACATTTTCAGAACGTTAGTTTAAACTTCGAGTATAATTTCCCTTCTAATTTGAAAAGTGTTCATTTAAAACAAAAGTCTGTATCGTTCAATGATTATTACTCCTGACTTATAATTGCTTAAAATATAATTTTATATATTTACAAACTTATTGATTCATTCTAAAATAATGCTGTGCAATTGAAAAGGGTTAAAAGATTTTTTTAAGAAAAATAATTTTGAAAAATAATTTTGTTTAGACTTAATAAGTAAATAAGTATTCAATATTCATTAGTGTTACAATATTTCAATTTACACATGCAGACTATCAAGCGTTTAAATACATAATATTTTAATTAAAAATATTTCAAGGTTCAATTTAAAAAGTTTTAAATTTAGAGAATTTCCACTTTTATTGTTTTAATGAGAAGTTCCGTTCTGATTACTTTAGGTGAAAATAATTCTAGCATTAAGAGTCAAATTTTTTAATGAAAGTCACCCTGAAAAAATAGTATGACAAAATTTGAAGTCATTTTTTTTAGAAAAAACATTATTATACAAAAAAATGTGAAAAATGACTAATAGTTAACTTTTTGGCAATCACCTATTTGTTAATAACAAATTAAATGAATTTTTAAACGATTTCTAAGCTTCTAGATAACTTTTCTGGATAGATGCTTCATTGGTTGTAGGTACTTTGGATAATAGTTAAAAAAAATTAAAAATTAATTTATTAAAAAAACATTATGTGACTTCATCATTATTTGCAACAGTATTCCTTTTCATTTATATTTTTGGGGTTAAAAATTTTATTATTTGATTAAAAATTTAGCGATTTTGTTGAAAATTTTTCTATGCTGGTATTTTAATATTGAATTAATCCTCTTGATTTAAAATCAAATAATTTATTTAAAAATTTATGTATTTTTTAAAAAATTTGTCTTTTTGATTCGAAATGAAACTTTTTGGTTCAAAATTAATCTGTTTTAGCTGAGGATTTATGTTTTAAGTTGAAAATTGTATTTTTTTGTTAAATTTAATTGTTTCTGACTTAAAATTGAAATCTTTCTTGCTTGAAGCATCACGTATTACATTTTTTGTTGAAAATACATATTTTTACGTTAAAAATTCTACTCCGTAATTGAAAGTTAAACTTCCCTGCTATAAATTAGTATTTTTTAAATAAAATATCTAACAAAAATCTTGACTGTTTTTTAAAAATTTATTTGCCTGGTTATGAATTAACCATCCCGTTGAAAACTCATATTTTCGGCTTGAAAATATAACTATATATTAGAAAATTGGATTATTTTGGTTAAAAAGTAATTTTTTTAGAAAAAAATTTAACTATTCCATTTATTGTTGAAAACGTATATTTTTAATTAAAAATTCATGTTTTTTGTTAAAAAATAGTCTTTTTTATTAAAAATGCAACTTCTTCGTTAAAAATGCATCTGCTTGGTCAAAAATGAATCTATTTTGGATAAAATGTCAACTGTTTTGTTTAAAATTAGTCTTTTTTTTTGTTAAGTCAAACTGTTTTTAATTGAAAATTAGATTCTTTTTGTTTGAAATATTAACTGGCACATTTTTGGTTAACAAAATTCACTTTTTTAACTTTTTTTCTGTAAATTCATATTTTTGAGTTAAAAATTTAACCTTTTTGATGAAAATTCGTCTTGTAAGCTCAAAGATTCCACTATTTGGTAAAAAATTCAACGTCTTCTCATAAATGTTTTCATTAAATTTAAAATGGATTTGACTTGTTAAAAATTTGTACTTTTGGTGAAAAACTAATTTTTTCAGTGGAAGATTAAACCATTTGGTTAAAACTTTACATGATTGGTTAAAAATTTGTCCTTTTAGTCAGAAAATTAATCTTTTTGGTTTAAAATTTATATTTTTGGTTGAGAACTAAATTATTTGGTTGAGAATTTAACTGTTTTCTAAAAAGCTCGTCTTTTTGGCTTTAAAATTAACTATTTTGGCTAAAGTTTTTTCTTAATTGAATAAAAAATCTTTCTTGATGGCAAATTTAAATCTTGCTGAAAATTCGACTTATTTATTTGAAAATTTATCTCTTTTAATAACGATTCATTATTTTTTTTGTCAAGTGTCACTGCTTGGTTGAAAATGCATGCATTTTTAATAAAAATTTAAATATTTTGTTGAAAATTTGTCTTTTCAGCTTAAAAAGTCAACAATTGATTAGAAATCCACTTATTTCGAAGACAATTTAAGTACATATTTTGTAACAAATTTTTTGATAAAAATGAATTTTTTTGAGTAAAAATTTAATTATTTGGCTACAGATAAATGTAATTTGTTAGGAAATGGGCTTTTTAATAAAAAAAATCATCTGGGTCCAAAATTCAAGTATTTGGATTGAAATTTACATATTTTCTTGAAGATTTGTCCTTTTCTGTGGAAGATTCAACTATTTAGTTTAATTTTCTACAAATTTCGTTAGAAATTTGTCTTTTTTCAGAAAACTTATCTTTCAAGTTAAAATTAAATATACATATTTTGGTTTAAAATGCAGCTCTTGGATTGAAAATCAATCTATTTCAAGTGCAAATTCGACTGTTTTCATGAAAATTCGTCTTTTAGCTTAAATATTCCACAGTTTATTAAAAATTTAACTACTTCAAAGAAAGATCAAGTATTTGATTTAATTTTTTCAACAAAATGTAATTTTCTAGAATAAAAATTTAACTTCTTGGTTAAAAGTAAACGTAATTTGTTAAAAAATTATGTTTTGAGTACGAAATTAATCTTTTTGTTTGAAATTTAACTGTTTAAATAAAAATTCACATATTTTCTTGCAAATTTGTCCTTTCTGGTAGAAAATTAATAATTTTGGTAGATGATTTAAGTATTTGGTTAAAACTATACATATTTCGTTAAAAATTTGTCTTTTTTGGGAGATAATTAGTCCTTCTGGTCAAAAATTTATCTTTTTGGTTGAAAACGGAATTATTTTGTAAAAAATTTAACTGTTTTGTAGAAAGCTTGTCCTTGAGGCTTAAAAATGTAATATTTCAAATTAATTTTTTTTCTTTATTGACTGAAAAATCTTTCTTTTTGACAGATCAAAGTCTTGTTAAAAATTCTTCTTTTTTATTCAAAAATGTATCTCTTTTGATAAAAATATATTATTTTTTAGTTAAAAATGCAGCTGCTTGGTTAAAAATGACCCTATTTAAAATGAAAATTCAACTATTTTGTTGGAAATTTGTCTTTTTAGCTCACACATTCGTCGGTTTAGTGAAAATTCAACCATTTAAAAAAAATTAAGTATTTTGCTAAAATTTTTAAAAAATAAAAATTAATTTTGTTAAATAAAAATTTAACTTTTTAGATAAGAATGAGTACTTTCTACTAAAAAAAATTCTTTTTTTTAGTAGAAAATATATCTTTTTGGAAGGAAATTCAAATAGTTAAATAAAAATTTTAATATTTTAAAAAAAATTTTCCCTCTTCAGCAGCTTTTTTTTTTTGGTTAAAAATTCATCTCTTTGGTTAAAAACTAAATCACTTGGCTAAAAAATTAAACTGTTTCGTGTGAAGTTTATCTTTTTGGCTTTAAAATTTAACATTTTAAATTTAATTTTCTTCTTTATTGACTGGAAAATCTTTTAGGGTAGAAAATTCGTCTTTTTGAATAAATTTTTTTTTATACAAATAAGAAATTTATTGGTTGAAAATGCAACTGTTTGGTTGAAAATAAATCTGCATAAATAGGGAATAAACTATTTTGTTGGAAACTCGTGTTCTTAGCTTCAAAATCTTACAATTAAGTAAAAATATTTTTTAAAAATTTTTTTTAGATTTTGATTTTAAAAAAATGTAACTATTCTATTTTAAGGTAAAAAAATCTCTTTTAGTTCAGAAATTTTACTATTTTACTGAAAATAGATATTTTTTGTAATAAAATTACTATTCTTGGTTGAAAAGTCCACCGTTGGGTTAAAAATTTTTCTATTTTGTTGAAAACCCGTCTTTTTAGTAGAAAATTCATCTTGGAAGAAAACTCGTCTCTTTGGGTAGAAATTAAATTTTTTTTTGTTAAAACTGCAACCATTTGCTAAAAGGCAATCTGTTTTGTTTGAGGATTTAACTGATTTGTCGAAAATTCTTCATGTTTGGTTCAATTCAACTATGTTTCATTTGAAATAAGATTTTTTTTTGTAAAAATATTACCTATTACATTTTCCATTAGAAATTCAAGAACTTGGATAAAAGTTAAACCACTTTGTTAATTCGTAAGAAACGATAAGATTTTACCAAAATTATTACCCTAAATAAATTCACGAACAATATTTATTTGACAAAAATTACGTAAGATAAGGCAATGGAGGGGGGCACACTTTAAAACTTAAGCCCTAAACAAAGGGCTTAAAATTTCATAAATAATACTTCACATAATTTATGCACAGCCCCTGTGCTGGAAGCTTTTCTTTTAGTCCGATTTCCCTCGGGCATGTCTCAAATTGAAGCTCGTGGCATGTACGATTTCAATAATAAATACAAATATTATTTAATATTTTTATCTATTTTATATCAGTGTTCAGGAAAAAATTAGAAATTTTAGTTTTTCAGACCCCTATGCTGAAAGCTTTTCTTTTAATCAGAGGTTGGGCAAAACGTGGAATGATACAAGCTCAATGTCAGAACGTTATAAATTATAACAATCATTAAATTAATTAATGATTTTATTTCTTGAAATAATTTTCAAAGAACATCAGAAAAAATGTATTATTCATAAGAAAAGTGAAACTGACGGCAGTCAATTTTCGACATCACCTTTATACTTTGAAGACTTCTAATTTCAACGAAAATGGAACTTTTCCGATACCTTTTTGCTTCATTGCACTTTAACTTAAAAAAATAGGATAAAGTCGGAAATAAGATAGCTTCAGTTTCACGGATGCGCATTACCATCTTTGAGAATAATCCGTATCGGATCTCAAGAAAAAGAGAGAGATAGACTATAGAGTCGAGAGCTTTCGATTCGAGATGGCTTATACCGACAAAACGATGCCATTCTCTATCAGGATCAGGACACAATGCACGAGCATTTTGTGATGGAAAATGAGAACTGGAAAGAAAGAAGCACTTCTGAATTGCCGGGAAAGTCATATGTCCTTTTTCCCTTTTTTGTATAAAAGATATGAAACTACGTATCACATTAAATGATCACTATGAACCGAGAAAATACCTGTACCAAGATATGCTTCTTCCGCTTAAACTTTCCATGGATTTCATTCTAATTTTAGAATTTTTTTAATATGTGTATATTCCATTTACGCGTAAATACTTTTCCTTATGGAGGATTCTTCCATTTGATAAACAGTCATAAATCGCAGGTAGAAATTAATGTTTTACATGCTGCAATGCAATATCAATTACACATTAATCTATCGAGCTGCGAAGGGATTTATAATAAATGATACGTATATTTTGCTAAAAGCACAGGAGAAAGTGTTTTGCACGGACTAGATTGCTTACCAAACCTCTCGGTACCGAGTACCGCACTGCTCAAGAGAGCATCCTGAAAATACAAGAAGTTTTACGCTCGTGGAATTGAGAATTTACCACGCCA
>JAUELO010000234.1:878889-889960 GCA_032357855.1 Amphibolips quercusostensackenii | reverse complement strand
TATACTAAGAAATCGACTATTTTGCAACAAAATTTCTATATATATTAAATTCTAAGTACACTATTTCCTTATAATTAAGCTCAATAACGACAATTCGGAGGCTCCCAACAAAATTTTTATTTTGACTTTACTTACATTTAAAAATGTACCCTAATGGACACAAGTGTTACTATGAATGTTCGAAACTCAAAAAATATCACTGTGGCCTTTCTAAAGTTGAAAATGTTAAAAAACATTGAGCATTCTGTTTCTGAATCATGAAGCCAATTGCAATATCAAAAAAAGTGCATTGATTAAAATTTACGTTAAAAAAAGTTCAGTTAATTGAAATTTTTTTTTCCATTTCAAAGCATGCAGGCCGGTGGTTGGCATATTCAGGATTCACTTTCAAATAAAATAGGTTTTCGTTCGTGGAAAATAAGGATAAACGTATTTTTTACTTCACAGAGAAAATTGCAATCGTGCAATTTTTTCGTTCTGTAGATATAACGGATTTTTCTTGCTTTGGTTTTTCAATCTTTTGCATTTTCATTAAATCCACACAAAAGTAATGAGAAATGGTTAAATTACTCAAATTTTTTTAAAAAAGCAAACTAAATTTTCTTAGAAATTTAATCCTTTTTTCTGAAATTTTTAGGAATTATAGGTACTAATAGATATAATCTCCTCACTATAACTTTCATATTTCTAATATTTTTCTTGTTGCGGAAAAACAAGTTATTATTCATTTTTTTTCTTTAAAATCGTGCTCCTTTTGCAATCTGTAAGATTTTAATTTTTTTTGTTCCAGTTTGTAATGTATTTTTTAATTAATTTAAAATTTACAAATAAATTTTTAAGAAATAGTAAGGTTATTTCTATTTTTTAAAAATAAGAAAAAAAGTTTTCTCGATATCCCATCTTTATTTCTGACATTTTTAGGAATGATAAGTACTCATCTGCCTTACTCGCTATCAATTTCCCATTCCGTGTTTTTTTCATTATAAAAAAATTATTTTTGATCTTTTTGTAAAACCTTGCCCTTTTTGCAATTTTTTAGACTTTCAAGTCCCTCTTGTCCTGGTTTGTCAAGTTCGAAATATGCTCAAAAGAGCTACCTTTTTATCGTTGCAATTTTTATTATTTATTAGCAGTATAGAGTCAACTTACAAAAAACTCCTTAAATCTCAAAAATAGCAAAAAAGACAAAGTTTTGACGAAAAAAAAATGAAAAATCATTTTCTTCTCCGGAAAAACAAAAAAAATACCAAATTAAAAATTTATAGTGACAAGACTACATTAGTACATATCATCCCTACCAATGTCAGTGTGAGAAGTTGGGGTTTTTGAAAACATATTCTTTTCTTTCCAAAATTCGAAGTAACTTTACAATTTCTTGTTATTTTAAAAATTCGTTTATTGAATTTAAGAGTGTGAAAAACTGTTTAAATTAAAACAAAGAAACTTTTTATTCATAATATGGCAAAATTTTCAAAGTATTATATTCAAAAAACTAATTTTACCCTTAAAATTTTTAAATATTCATGAAAATTGTAAAAGTGTCCCTATGTTAATTTAAAATAATACTTGTCTCCTAATTTTCCACGTATTGAAATTTCTTTATTATTGACAAATGATCATTTCAGGTAGAAAAATTATACATTTAAGACATTCTTATAAATTAATCAATTGAAGATTTTGATAAAAATTTAATTTTCGTTGCTAATGAATTTTTTTCTTCAAAGGCTAATTCATAACCTGATACTGAAATTTTCTTTTTCTTTGAATCATGTAATTCCTATCTTAATAACTGAATCGCGTGATCCATTTATGGTATTGGAACTTTTATAATTAGTACACTTAGAATAATAATTTGCAGACTTTGGATAAAATACGATTTCTATGTAAATCTCGACGGACGTAAAAGTTTCTGCACTTTTTACCTGAGGCATTAATAACCGACGCTAAATTCAATTTTATATTTAAACGCTTTTTTCGCAAGGAAATTTAATTACTTGTACTAGAATATTTGAAAACCTTGACGATGTGACGGTTTTTGTTTCAAATAAATTAAATGTCGCAAACGTTAAACATCAATTATTTACAAAAATGCTTAAAAGTCGAGGTGAAAATATTTTCACTTCATCAAATGAGATCATTTTTATTTTTATTTCTCATTTTATATTCATGTGAAATGAAAATGGCTGCCACATGGTCACTTGAAAGATTATCATTATTAACAAAAAAATTAATTAATATTATTTAACTAATGATAATATTCGATTCCTTTTTTCAGGTCACTTTTCAATACAAAGTGACAATAATAATTTTTTTTAAGGAAAAGGCCACTTTAATTACTTTAATATATCTCATCTTATATTTCAACTAAGATAAAAAAAAAAATTTTTCAATCTATGGCGCAAAATGCTATTTAATACAAAAATTGCGCTCTTTCCCCTATTTCCCCCTTTCTTAAAGAAATATTAAATAATAAATATTAAATTTAAATATTAAATGTTAAATCCAAGAAATTTTGTTTTTTTTATTTTTTTTTATTTACATTTTTTTGGATTCGAACTGAATTATCAGAACTTAACAAAAAAATCCAACTGTTTTTGGTTATTCCTTTTGTTTGAAAAGTCTACTATCATATTTTTGGTTCAGAATTCATGATTTTAGGTTCAAAATGTTATTATTTATCTAAAAATTGAAACAATTTATTTAAAATTTAATTGATTTACTGAAAATTGAATTGTTTTATTTTTTTTTAAACTAAAATTTCAGGTTAAAAATTTAACTGTTTTGTTAAAAATTCATCCTTTTTGCTTAAAAATTGAACATGAGATTCACATTTTTCATTTTTTGGTTGAAAAATATGTCTTTTTTTGTAGTAATTTTTTTTTTGTGAAAAATACAACACTTTTGTTGAATAATCATCTTTTGGGATAAAAAACTTATATTCTCTTTTGTATAAAAGTGTCTTATTTGCAAGAATCGTTTTTCTGCTAAAAAATTCAACTATTTGGTTTAAAATAAATCTTTTGTACTTGAAAATTAGTATATTTTGTTGAAAATGGTACATTGTCGTAGTTAGAAGTCAAACTTTTTCTAAAAAATTCGTCTAACTAGTTTGACACATCACCGTTTTTCTTACAAATTTATCTCTTTCAGTAAAAAATTAATCTTTGTTGGTTGAAAATGCAACTATTTGGTAAAAAGTTTTGATTTTTTAGTTAAAAATAACTATTTGTTGAAAATTTATCTCAACATAAATCAAAATCAATTGTTTTCGAAAAAAGTTTAATTTTTAACTTAAAAAATTAATTTTTTTGACAAAAATTGATCTCTTTAGGTAGAAAATTTTTTTTTTTGTGAAAAATTGAAATTTTCAGATGATTTTTCAGCTGTCTCAATCAAAAATAAATTATCTTGGTGAAAATTCTTGTCTTTCCTAGTAAAATTTTTATCTTTTTTGGTTAAAAATTCAACTATTCAGTTAAGAAATAATCATCTTTTTTGGTTGGAAATAAACTCTTTTGTTAAGAATTAATTTTCTTGATTAAAGGCTAATTATTTTAGTAATAAATTAATCTCTTCGGTTGAAAATAAAACTACTTTGTAGACACTTTTTTTCTCAACTGAAAATTTGACTATTTAATTTTTGACTTAGAATTTATCTTTTTCTAGTACGTACTTTAAATATTTATTTTAAATTGGTTTTTTTTTTGTACAAAATTAATCTTCTTCGCTGAAAAACTCATATTTTTGGTTAAAAATTAAACTATTTTGTATAACAAAATTTTTTTAAATTGGAAATGTAACTATTCCATTTTTTATAGAAAATTGTTTTTTTTCAGTAAGAACTTCGACTATTTGGTTCAAAATTCGTCTTTTTTTATAGATTTTTTTTGGTCTTGTTAAAAATGCTACTGCTTGGTAAAAAATTAATTTCTTAAACTGAAAATGTAACTATTACATTTTTTGTTGAAATTTCATCTGATACTGGTAGAAACTTTAACTATTTAGTTAAAAATTATTTTTTTTTTTGTAGAAAATTATTCTTCTTGGTTTAAAAACTCATTTATTTGGTTTAAAATTAAACTATTTTGTATAAAATTAAGTTTTAAAACCGAAAATAAACCTATCCCATCTGTGACTAGAAATTTTTTTTTAGCAGAAACTTCAACTATTTTGTTACAAATTCGTTTTTTTACGTTAGAAAATTGATTCTCTTGGTTGAAAAATCAATCTTTTAGGTCGGAAATTCAACTACTATGTAAAGAATTTTTTTAAGATTAATTATTTCAGTTAAAAATTTATCTTTTTGGTTGAAAATTGAACTGTTTTGTAGAAACTTTTTTTTATAAACTGAAAATATAACTACTACATTTTTTGTTTAAAATTTATCTTTTACTAGTAGAAACTTCAACTATTTAGTTGAAAATTTTTTTTTTTTTTTATTGTTGTAGAAAATTAATCTTCTTGGTTTAAAAACTCATCTGTTTGGTCACAAATTTAACTGTTTTTTATAAAATTACATTTTAAAGCTTAAAATGTAAATATTCCATTTTGAAATTACATTTTTTTATAGTAGAAGCTTCAACTATTTTGTTGAAAATTCGCTTTTTTTGGTTAAGAATTCAACTTTTTGGTTAAAAATTAATAATCTGTTTTTGTTAAGAATTACATTTTTCTGTTACGAATTATTTTTATTTTCTTCAAAATTTATGATTTTAGTTGAAAACTTATCTCTTTAGATGAAAATTTAACTATTTATTCGAAATTTAATTTTTCAACTGAAAATTTAACTATTTTATTTTTGATTAAAAAATTATCTTTTTTAGTAGAAACTTTAACTATTTTGTCGAGAGTTTGTGTATTTTTGTTGAAAATTCAACTAACTGGTTAAAATGAATAATCTGTTTTGGTTGAGAATTTATCTTTATGGATGAAAATTGAATTATTTCTTCGAAATTCAATATTTTAACTGAAAATTTATATATTTAATTTTGAATGAAAAATTTATCTTTTTTAGTAGAAACTGCAACTATTTTGTTGAAAATTCGTGTCTTTTGGTTAAAAATGCAACTGTCTGGTTGGAAATGAACAATCTGTTTTGGTTAAGAATTAAACCATTTAATTAAGAATTATTTTTATTTTTTTCAAAATTTATCATTTTAATTGAAAATTTATCTTTTTGGAGGAAAATTGAATTATTTCTTCAAAATTTAATTTTCCAACTAAATATATAACTATTTTATTTTTAATTGAAAATTTATCTTTTTTAGTAGAAACTGCAACTATTTTGTTGAAAATTTGTGCTTTTTGGTTAAAAATTCAACTGTCTGGTTAAAAAGTAATAATCTCTTTTGGTTAAGAATTTAACTATTTAATTAAGAATTATTTATATTTTTCTAAACATTTATCATTTTAGTTAAAAATTCATCTCTTTGGATGGAAATTCAACTATTTTTTCCGAATTTAATATTTTTTACTGAAAATTTAATTATTCCATTTTTGATTGAAAATTAATTTTTTTTTCAGTCGAAATTTTAACTATTTTGTTGAGAATTTTTTTTAAAGATTAATTATTTTAGTTGAAGATTTATCTCTTTGGTTGAATATTTCGTAAAAAAATTTTTTTATAAACTGAAAATATAAGTATTTCATTTCTTGTTGAAAATTTGTATTTCACTAGTAAATTTGAACTATTCAGTTGAAGATTCGCTTTTTTTGGTAGAAAATTAATCTTTTTGGTTCAAAAACTCTTCGATTTGGCTGAAAATTAAACTATTTTGTATGAAATTAATTTTTTAATCTGAAAATGTAACTATTTCATTTTTGACTGAAAATTGATATTTTTCAGTAGAAACTTCAACTATATTGTCGAAAATTCGTTCTTTTTTTGTTAAAAATTTATTTGCTTAGATGAAAAAAAATAATCTGTTTTGGTTAAGAATTCAAATATTTTATTAAAAATTATTCTTATGTTTTTGATGATTAATCGTTTTAGTTGAAAAATCATTTCTTTGTGTGAAAATCATACTATTTTCTTTAAATTAAATTTTTTCAACTGAAAATTTAACCATTCCATTTTTCATTAAAATTTTTTATTTGTAGAAACTTTAACTATTTAGTTACAAATTCGTCTTTTTTAGTTAAAAATGAAACTGTTGGTTAAAAATTAATAAAGTGTTTTGGTTAAGAATTCAACTATTTTGTTCAAAGTTATTTTTAGTTTTTTTAAGATGTAGATTTAAGTTGAAAATTCATCTCTTTGGATGAAAATTAAAGTATTTTCTCAAAATTTAATTTTTTTTAACTTGAAATTTAATTATTCTATTTTCAATTAAAGAAAATTTCCCAGTAGAACCTGTAACTATTTGTTTGAAAATTCGTATTTTGGTTGAAAATTGATCTTTGCGCTTAAAAATGTATTTCTTTGTTTGCAAAATCAACTATTTGGTTGAAAATTCTTGTATTTTAGTGAATCTTAGCCTTCTTTGGCAAACAATTTATCTTATTGGTTGCAGATTAATATTGTTTCAGGAAAATTATACTATTTGGGTAAAAATTCATTTCTTCTGGTAGAAATCTTATCTTTTCTGATTAAAAATTTAACTTTTTTGTTGAAAATTCCAAATCTGTTTTGGCTGAAGATTCAACTATTTTGGTAAATATTCGTCTTTTGGTTAAGATATTATGTTGGATTTCGTTGTTACGCATACTGGTCTAAAAAATTTTATTAAAAATTAAGAAATTAATTAATCAATAGAATTTTTTGGACCAGTATGCAAAAAAAATCCGACATCTTTTAATTAAATTCTTGCTTGGTGAACGTTAATTAATATCAACTGATCAACTATTGCAATCTTCGTCAAAAATTCATCTTTTTTGATTTAAAATTATACCACTTTATTGAAAGTTGAACTACTATATTATAAACTTTTTTTTTAAAGATTTATCATTTTAGCTAAAAGTTCATCTCTTTGTTGGAAAATTCAAATATTTTTTAAATTATAATTTTTTTTTTTTTTAATTTTTGATGAAAATTTAACTTTTTTTATTTTTTTCAGGTACATTAGTCTGTTGCAGGCCTGGTAATGAAGTTCAATTCATTTTGTTATAAAGTTTAATTTCGGACGTTAAAGGGGAATTTCAATTTAATTTCTTCATTACAATTTCTATAGGCTATTTGACTGAAAATTTTCATTTTATTTTTATAACCCCCACATAATGCAAACCTACACTAAGGGGTTCGCGTGGATGAGAAAAATATATCTGTGTGTCCTCAAGCGAAGGACTTCAGTCGATTTAAGTACCACCCAATCATTCCTTACAATGGGGTGTTTAGTATCCCCCTGTGATTTTCTTCACGCCTCCACCATTCCCTTCACCATCGCCCCTGGTACATAAACGTGAGTTTCAAATTGGATTTCCACTTCTTCAAATCAAGAAGGGTTCCTCTGTGACCCTTTCCTCTGGATCTGATTAAGGTCATCCTTTTTTCGCTAAGTTCACTTTACTTTCAAATTAAAAGCTTTAAAAATATGCTCTCTAGATTAGTTTAGAGGTAGAGGAAAGTGTGGTATGGTGCCAGTGCGGGCCTCGGTGACTTATAAATAACGCCCGTGTTTGTAGATTATTATATAAGTTTTTTTTTACATAAAACAGCTTCCTTTAGTACTTAAGAAAATAGTTTCACTTAAAAAAACTAATGTGAAAATCAAGAAACACAGGCGCCATTTGTTTTGGTCATTGTGCCCCGCACCGGCACCATACCCAAGATTTACCTGATTTGATTTTATAGCTCTAATTAGAAATGAAATAATTTTGAATTATACATATTTGTTCTCTTGTTGTTATTTTTAGAAATTCAATTATATAAGCGACAAAAGTCTTGACCTAAATTAAAAATTAATAGCAGTTACATGAAACACTAATTAAACTATTATTATTCCACGCACGGAAATCAAAAGAGGCGCTAATTTCTGATTGGTGGCAAAAATTACCACAACCAATCTGAAGCCACTGGACGCATGACCCGACAGTATAGAATGCCTGATTGGTCGAGAGTTTCACTAGAGTCCCGCGACCAACCAGAAGTCACTGGGCGCAACGAATAACACTGCCATCATATTATCAGCTGATGCTGATGATTTGAGCGTTCTACAGGAGGCTCAAGATTCCAGTTTGGACCCGCTGCCGAATGTGTCAAAAACGCTATACGCATAGTTCCAGAATTATTAATACATACATATTATTCTTGAAATTAAATTTTTTTCAAATACAATACACAAAAATAAGTTACAAAAAATAAATTTATATTTCATACTCCACGAACTACGTTCCCAGTTTCGGTGAAGGGAGGGTCAGAAATTAAGGTTGTTAACAAGGGGGGGGGGGGATAATAAGTTGAAATAACGTGACGAACTTAAATAACATTTAGAACCTAAACCTAATAAGGAAACCTAACTATATTTTTCGGTAAAAATTCTTTTTTTTTTTAATAAAAAAGGAAAATATTATATTTTTTGTTCAGAATTCTTTTCGTTTGGTTCAAAATTCTATTATTTCGTTGAAAATTTAATTATTTTGTTCAAAATGCAACTATATTTTGTGAAAAGTCGACTTTTATACAAAAAATGAAACTTCTTTATTAAAACCTTATTTTTTTAGTTAAGGGTTCATTTCTTTGGTTGAAAATTTAATTATTTTGACGAAAATTCGTTTCAATTATTCATTTATCTTTTTCAGTTAAATATTAAGGATATAATTTTTTATTTAGGATTTATAATAGTTACAGTTGAAAATTCAACAATTTGCTTTTAAATCGACTTATGTTCAAATTTCAGTGTTTTGTAGAAAATTCATTTTTTAGCTTGTAAATTCAAAAATAATTAGGTAGAAAATTAACCTATTTTGTTAAAAGTTAATTTTTTGTTTAAAAAATTAAACTTTGCTTTAAAAATTTAATCATTTTGTTCCAAATGTAACTATATTTTGTGAAAAGTCGACTTTTTTACAAAAAATGAAACTTCTTTATTAAAAACTTATTTTTTTAGTTAAGGGTTCATGTCTTTGGTTGGAAATTTAATTATTTTGACGAGAATCTGTTTGAATTATTCATTTATCTTTCCCAGTTAAATATTAAAGATATAATTTTTTATTAAGGATTTATAATAGTTACAGTTGAAAATTCAACTATTTGCTTTTAAATGGACTTTTATGTTAAAATTTTAGTGTTTTGTAGAAAATTCATTTTTTAGCTTGTAAATTCAAAAATAATTAGGTAGAAAATTAACCTATTTTGTTGAAAGTTAATTTTTTGTTTAAAAAATTAAACTTTGCGTTAAAAATTTAACTTTCTTGTAGATAATACGTCTTTTTGGCTTTAAAATCAATTAATTTGTTTGAAAATTCATGTATTATGTTCAAAATTCGCTTTTCATGCAGAACATTAATTTTCTTGCTCAAAATTTTTTTTTTCCTATCAAAAATAATTTTTTTAATCAGAAAATGTAACTATTTAATGTTTGGTTAAAAGTTTATCCTGTATATTTGGTGAGTTAGAAATTCATCTTTTTTGATAGAGCATTAATATTTTTGGTTAAAAATTCATATTTTGGGTTGAAAATTTAACAATTTGTTAAAAATTTTGTTTTGTCACAGTTATTTTTTTGATCAGAGGTTTTATCTGGAAATTAACCAATTCCATTTTTGGTTGAAACTTCATTATGTATATTAAACGAGTTAGAAAATCAATTATTTGGTAAAAAAATTCAATTATTTTGTTGCAAAGTCGTCTTTTGCAGCAAAAAATTAATCTTGTTTGTTGAAAATTCGACTATTTGGTAGAAAATCAAAATATGTTTTGTAGGAAATACTATATGTCTTCTTGGGTAGAAAATTATTCTTTTTTGTTAAAAGTTCAACTTTTTAGTTAAGAATTCAACTACCTTATTAAAAACTCATCATTCTTGATTGGAAATTAGTTTTTTTGTTAAAAGTCATATTTCCTTATTTAAAAGTCCACTGTTTTATTAAACATTACAATTTTTGCTGAAAAAATTTACTTTTTTATTGAAAATTCATTTTTCATGGTACAAAAGTCATCTTTCTTGGTAGAAAATAAACTTTTTCGATAAAAATTCAACTGTCTTCTAAAAACTTTGTTTGCAAAATTTAAATATTTTATTGAATTTTATTTATTTTTGTTAAATATTTGATTATTTGATTGACAATGCATCTTTGTATGCTCAAAATTCAACTATATTTGGCTATAAATTCAATTTTGTAATAAAAATCGAATTATTTTTGGAAAATTTAACTTTTTTCTTAAAAACATCATTTTTTGTCAAAAATTCCACTATACTATTAAAATTTTATATTTTCGTCTGGAAAAGTAACCTTTTGTGGTAGAAAAGCTATCCTTATTGTTTGAAAGTTTATCTCTCTTGGCTGTAAATTAAGTTTTTTGATAAAAATTATACTGTATTCGAAGAATTCTTTTTTTTGGCTTGAAAGTTTTACAAGAGTTTAGTAGAAAATTAAACTACATTTTTAGTTGAAATTGAACTTTTTCGTTCGAAATTCATATTTTCCGTCAAAAACTCAGCTATCTAGTTGAAAATTAAACTTTCTATTAAAAATTTTACTCTTTGTTAAAACATGGAATTTTTTTGTTAAAGAATAATATTTTCTGTTTAAAAATTTAACTTTTTTGTAGGAAATTCCTCTTTTTGACCTAAAGTTTTATAAATTTGGTAGCAAAGTAAACTACTTGATTGAAAATGAACTTCTTTGGTAAAAAATATTTTTTTTTTGAAAATTTACCTTCTTTGTAGATAATTCGTATCTTTCGCTTCAAAACTGAACAATATAGTAAAAATTAAACTGTTTTTTTGAAAATGAATTGTTTTGTTAAGAATTCATAATTTTTTGTTAGAAACTAAACTATCAGGTTAAGGGTTAAACTTTTTAATTGCAAATTCAACAATTTGATCAAAGATGTGACTTTTTTGTTAAAAAACCACATTTTTGGGTTAGAAATAGGATAATTTGCTTAAAAATTTAACATATTGCTTTAAAA
>JAUELO010000234.1:846842-859630 GCA_032357855.1 Amphibolips quercusostensackenii | reverse complement strand
CCTTAGTTCCGCAACACTGGTCCGACCCAGGTTGCTGATCAATCTCTCTAGCGATCACCCCAAGTGAAGAGCGAGTTTTTGTCGCTAATTATGTTTTTTTTGCGGCTTTTTTTTAAATTGTTTCCAATACGTGGAATACTGCTTCATACTGATAATTAGACGTTTGCATAAATTGTTCAAATAATTTATAATTGTTTTTAGCAATTTTGTCTCAGAATAGAAATAGAAAGTAGCGGCTCTTTTTTTCAAAATTTTCCACATTTTTTAAATTTTTTTATTAAAGAAAGTTAATACTTAATTAGTTTCAATAAAAATAATTGTTTAAAAGATTTATATTTATTTTTAATAGTATTGTATTAGAATAATGGTAGAAAATTGCAGTTTTTTTTAATTTTCTAACTTTTGTCCAAAATGCAATTTAAGTGAGGTAAATTATAATAAATTAAATTTTTGAAAATTTATCGTTTGAACTATTTATTATTGTCAATAATATTTAATCTAAATAATGCTAGAACGTTGCGTTTATTTATGAAATTTTTAACTGATAGTCTCCTTTTCACTTGGATTGAGTTAATAATTAATTTTAATGAGCAAAAATTATTATTTAAACAAATCATCATTGTTTAAAACTATCTTTTCGCAGATAAGTGCTAAAAAGTTGTGGTTCCTTCTGAACCTCAAGCTTTTTTCTACTTTTCACTTAGTGAGGTAATAATTAATGCAAGTTAAAAATTTTAGAAAAAACCGCAACTATCTGACATAATTATGGATGAAGATAGTTATAAACAAAAAAAGTTTGTTAAAACGATTATTATTGTTAGATCTAATTGTTTAATAAGTCACTCCAAGTAAAAAAAAGACAAATAGCTGAAAATTAAAAAAAAACAGCAACTTTCTACCATTAAAAAAAGGGAATGATATTAATAATAACAATACATTTTTTACCAAATTCTTTTTGTTAACTCAAATTATTCATTACTTCACTATAATTAAAAACAGGCCTAGGAGTTAAAAATTTCAGAAAAAAGCTATAACTATCTAGTATTTATACAGAAGATAGCTATAAACAATAATAATTTGTTTAAACAATGTAGTTTCCTAAATTAAATTAAATATTAACTCTTATCCAAGTAAAAAGTGGACAGAAAGTTAAAAATTCACGAAAAAAACGCAATTTCTAGCATTATTTAAAGAGAAGGTCTTCTTTGTAAATAAGAACAATTTAAAAAAAGTATTGGGTAAAATAAGAAATGACTTTTTCAATAAAATCAACTTTTCATGTTTTCAAAATTCATCAGGATTTCTCAATCAGGTTTAAAGTTAAAAAGGTTTTAAGAAATAATTTATGCTTCTTTGGAAAAAAATTTTCAAAATTCAAGTACTCATAACATTTAGAGATTTTTTTTCTATTCGGAAAAAACACGTACCGCTTAACTCACTCTAAGAACGACATATTTTGCGTCCGAAAGATTGTAGGATTTAAGGTGACTTATACATTTGTAAATTGTGTTTAAAGTGAAGAATTCTACGACTTCATAATATCCAATTTCAAAAAATATAAGTTTGTTCACACAAATATTCATTCGTTTATCAAAACAAATTTTTGCCATAAATAATACCCTAAGAAAGCTAAAATTAAAAAATTTATTAATAAAGTTTCAATTCAAGAATTTCAACTGGAAACGGTTTTGATTTTGAAGTTAGTTTCAATCCTGTGCAATAAAAGTAATTAATTTTTTTATTTAATTCGGATTTATAAAATGTTTTCTTTAAATAACTTTTATTTATTACGATTTCAAATTCAAAATGTATGATTCTGAGCATTTTTTTGTATAAAAAAGTTAATTGGATCGTTTCCAGAATGAAAACGTTCATCTTTTAATCCCTTTAAATTGAGAAAGTCTTATTGGATTCCGCATTCAATATAAAATGCGTTTTAATTTAAAAAGTTATACTTTAAATACAAGTTTAAATCATTTCAATTTTAGATTAAAATATGACATGCCTCTGCATCATAAAAGATTAATTGAAAACTTTCATAAATTGGAAAAATTCTGTTCTAAACGGAAAAACAAATTTAATTGTAAATTCCTTTAAACTAGGCGAATTATTTTTTGCATGTCTTTCACTTAGAAATATATTTTTTTACACGTTTGAAAACCTCTATAGCTGCATATTGTAATTGAATTAGCAAACATTAAATTTTGAATGAAGATTGAAGCTTCTGAAATCGAAAAAAAATTTTTTTATTATTCCAACAGTAAAATATTCTGATTTTTTCAATATTCGAAGAGTTTTTAACAAAATTTTGTCACTCCTTTATACAGTATTTAATTAATAAATTTACTTAACATTTATTAATTGAATCAATTGAACATTTAATTTTTTTAATTATCTTTTTTACAGAAAATTATTATAAAATCATCATACTTAAAACTATTCCATTTTTTTTTAATTTATATTTTCTATAAATATTTTTTATAACTATTTTGTTGCAAATTCATCTTTTTGGTACAAAAGTAAAGTCATTGGTTGAAATTATATATTTTTGGTCAAAAATTCATATTTTTGGTTACAAATTCAAGAAATATGTTGAAAGTTCGTTTCTCGTGTCTCAAAATTTATGTTTCTAACTCAAAATTCAACTGTTTTATTTTTGGTAAAAAACTATCACCTTCGATTAAAAATGGAACTATTAGGTTGAAGATTCATAACGTTAGTTGAACATTTTACTATTCCATTTGTTGTCAAAAATGGTTTAAAATTCAAATATGTGTATTTTGTTTAAAATTAATTTTTTTCTGGTTAAACATTAATTATTTTAAATAAAAAGTAGTTTTTTGTTTGAAAAATTACCTATTTTTTTTGAAAATTTTTTTTTGTTAAAACTCAATTTGTTTAACTGCAAATGTAACTGCTTCATTTTTTCTTGAAAAACTATTTTTTTTAGTTGAAGATTCATTTATTTTGTTGAAAAGTCGCCTGTTGTGGGCTTAAAATGCAATTCTTTCACAGATAATTTTTTTCCAATTTAAAAATAAGTCTGTTTCAGTTGCAGATTAAACTGATTTTTTGAAAATTAATATTTTTTGGTTTGATTTAACTGTTTTCAATTGAGGATATTTCTAAACTAAAATAGCGGTATTTTTCAATTAAATTAGCAAACAATGAATTCTAAGTGGAGGTCACAACCATAAAAACTATGATTTGAATTTTCCTTTTTCGTTCTGAATGGAGATTAAAACTACCAAAATGATAAAAAAATTCTCTTTCCGTTTTTACAATTAGGTATTCTAATTTTTCTAACATTTAATAAGTGTTAAGCAGAACTTATAACCCCTTTATACAGTATTAATTAAACAAATCTAATTAAAGTTGAATAATAAAATTGATTAATCGGTTTATTTTGAAAATTATGTATTTAATAAAATGTATTATAAAATTATTATGCTAAAAAAAATTCCATTTTCTTTTTAAAATTTTTTTTTTTAATTATGTAATCTTTTGGATTAAAAATTCATCTGTTTGATTGAAAATGTAACTATTTTGTTGAAAATGATTTTTTTCTTTGTAGGAAAGTAATCTATTGTTTGAAAATTTATATTTTTGGTAAAAAGTTCATACTTTTGGTAAAACTTTAAATTTTTTTTATTTAAGAAGTATGTGAAATGTTCGTTTTGTGTGGTTCAAAATCTATTTTTCTAACTGAAAATTTAACTATTTTATTTTCAGTTAGAAATTAATACCTTCGGGTGAACATTTAAACTATTTGGTTCCAGATTTATAACATTAGCTAGAAATTCATTTTTTTGCAAGAAAACTGATCTATTCCATTCGTTGTCGAAAATTGATCTTTTTTAAGAAATTTAATCTTCGTGGTCTAAAAATCATCCGCTTGAATTAAAATTGTATTATTTTTTTTTAAATACATTCTTTTTTTGGTTGAAAATTTATTTGGCTTACATGTTAGCCTTTTTCTTTTTATTAAAGATTTGACTTGTTTGGTTAAAAATACATTTATTTTGTTCAAAGTTGGTCTTTTCTGGTAGAAAATCTATCTTTTCAATTGAAAATTTAAATATGTCTTTTGTTGAAATTTTTTTTTTTTTGTTAAAAGATTATTAATTTTAAAAAAGTAGTTATTTGTTTGACAAATTAACTATTTTTTTGAAAAATTCCTTTTTTCGTTAAAATTTAATATTTTAAAGTAAAAATGTAACTGCTCTATTTTTTCTTAAAAAATTATCCTGTTCAGTTAAAAATACATTTATTTTGTTAAAAAGTCACCTGTTTTGGATAAAAATTCAATTCTTTTGTAAAAAAATTTTTTTTTTAATTTGAAAGTTAGTCTGTTTCGGTTAAAGATTGCACTAAATAGTTGAAAATTCTTTTTTTCTTTTTTTTTTAAATTTAACTGTTTCTGATAGAAGATATTTCTAAACTGAAACAACTGTATTTTTTAATTAAATAAGCGAACACGGAATTTTAAATGGAGATCACAACTACAAGAAAGAAAAATTAAATTTTTTTTAAATCTTCAAAGTAAGAAATTTGTATTCGTTGAATACCAGAAAAGAGATAGGAAGACTTAAAACACCCTTAACACATTTATTATTAAAATTTTTCAACAATCATTATTTAATAAATCAAATTGATTATTCAATTTTTTCTAGTTCTCACTGAAAATTTAACCACTTTTTTTTCAAATTTACATTTTTTATAAATGTAATCTTCTAGATTAAAAATTCATCTGTTGATTTGAAAATGTAACTATTTCTTTTAAAATTTAATTTATTTTGTTAAAAATTAATTTGTTTTCTGTAAATTTAAATATTTTATTTTTATTTTAAAACATATATGTTTTAGGTTAAAATTTAACTATTTTGTTGCAAATCCATACTAGTAACAAAAAAATAATCCCATTGGTTGAAACTTTATATTTTTAGTTTAAAATTAAAAGAAATTGTTCAAAAAAAGTTTTTTTGTTGTTAAAATGTTTCTTTTCTTAACTGAAAATGTAACTATTTTATTTTGGGTTGAAAATTAATATCTTGAGGTAAAAATTAAATTTTTTGGTTGAACATTTATCAATTTAGTTAAAAATTTATTTCTTTAAATAAAAATGTAATTATTTTATATGTTTTGGAAAAAAGATCTTTTTTACAGAAGTTTAATATTTTTGGGTAAAAACTTTATTTGTTTGAAATTTTTTTTGCTAAAAATTTATTTCTCGAAGGTTGCTTATTTCAGCTAAAAATTAGATTTATTGGTTGAAAGTTTCACTATTTTTTTTATTGAAAATTCGGGTTGAAAACTCACCTTTTTTGCAAAAAATCCGTCCTTTTGGCTTGCAAATTTAATATTTTGGACCAATTTTTTTTTTTTTTTTGACTAAAAAATTGTTCTTGATTGAGAATGTAATTGTTTCATAAAAACTTCGTATTTTTTGGCTTAATTCATCTGCTTTTAATTAATGATAAATCTGAACTGACATATACTGTATTTTGCAATTAAATTGACAAACACTAAATTTTCAATAAAGTTCACATCTACCAAAATCCGAAACAAAATTTGTATTTATTTATTTTGACAATAAGAAATTCATAATTGCTGGGTATTCGAAAAGAGTTAAGCAGATTTGAAAACCTCTTTATACCGTATTTATTAAAAAATTTTAATTAACATGCGCGCTTTCGCGGAAGAAGGATTGTAATAAAATCGGAATACGAGCATCTCCGGCTCATTTTCCACCCTTCTGAAAACCATCAAAACAGCTATTGTGCCGACTTTTTAAAAGAATTTTCCTCATAATGGGCTGAAGTCCCTTCTTTAGCATCTGGGAAGATCCCAACGGTGCTTGGTGAGTAAGTAATTATTTTATAAATATTCCCCTCGTTATGGAAGTGTCGGTGGTCGGTCATTTCATTCAGTCACTCAATAATTTAAATTTTCCCTCCTTTCTCAGCTCCATCGTAAATGTCTGGAAAACGGAAATTACTGCCGATCTCACAAAAAAACTAAATTTGGCGGAATTGTCATTCATTTAATTTAAAAAAAAAATTACATTTTTTTAGTAATATTAATCATTCCTAAATAATCAATTAATTTATTTTTTTAGTGTTTAATTTGCAATAAGCGAAATCCAGACTTGGTACATGTCAGGAAATTACAGAAAGTCAAGTAAAAACCTGTCAGAGGCAAGGAATCTTTGATAAACTAAAGTTAGAGGTAATTTCATCATTTTGTTAAAAAGTTATCCTCTTTTGTTCGAAATCCAACCTTTTATTTGAAAATTCGACTTTTTTTGGTTGAAAGTTAATCTATTTTGGTAGCAATTGCACCTTTTTTGGCAAAAAATCAAAACTGATTGAAAATTAATCCATTTTTGTTGACGATTTAACTATTTTGTTGAACAATTTGTCTTTATGGTTAAATTCTTCTGTTTTTCGTTTAAGATAAATATATATTTTTACTGAAATATCAACTATTACATTTTTCGCTTAGAAAACATATTTTTTGGTTTAAAATTCCACTACTTCGTCAAAAGTGGAACTAAATTGTTTAAAATTTATTTTTTCAGCTGATGATTCATCATTATATTTGAAGCCCCGTTTTTTATTTAAAATTAAAATTTAAAAAAAATTTTTTTGTGGATATTAGATTTTTACTGAAAATTCAACTATTCCATTTTTGGTTGAAAATTCATCTTTTCTGTGGAAAATTAATATCTTGGTTTAAAAATTAGTTTTTTCAAATCTTTATTCCATTTTTCTTCAAAAATTGATTTATTTTTCTGAAATGTAATCTTTTCAATTGAAAATTTGTATGTTCAGTTAAAAATGTAACTCTTCGGTTAAAAATTAATATTCTTTGATTTAAAATTGATATTTTTCCTTAAAATTTAACCATTCTACTTTAATTTCGAACTTTATCTGTTTTAGGTGAAAATTCGTTTAATTCGTTGAAAATTTGCCTTGTCGGTAGAAAAGAAATCTAATTAGTTAAAACCTGATATTTTTAGTATAAAATTTTATTCTATTGCTGAAAATTTATTTTATTTGGTTGAAAATTCCTTTAAAAAATCAAATATTTGGTTCAAAATTTATCTTTTTTGATCGAAAATAATGTTTTGGTTGAAAATTAATCTTCTTGGTGGAAAATTCACTGATATTCATAAATTAGTTTTTTTAATTAATTTTTTCTACGGAAAATTTTACCATTAAATATTTTTTCCAAAAACATTTCTTTTTTACAAATCTAATCTTCTAGATTGAAGATTTATCCGTTTGGTTGAAAATGTTACTATTTTGTTACAAACTTATTTACTTAGTTAGAAATTTAACTATATTGTTGAAAATGTATTTTATTCATGAATTTTTTCATTAACTCAAAAATCTTTCTTTTTTTAAATTTAAAACATTAAAAAAAAATTTTTTTTTGATGAAATTTATCTCTAAAATTTTAGCTATTCTATTTTTGATTGAAAATTTGTTTTTCTTGGTATTAAATTCATCTGTTGCGTTGCAAATTCAAATAGTTTGTTGATGATTTATCATTTCAGTTGAAAATTCATGTTTTCAATAAAAAAATTAATTATTCGATTTGTTGTAGAAAAGTGATATTTTTTATAGAAATTCAATCTTCTTGGTTAAAACTTCATTTGCTTGATTAAAAATTTAACTTTTTCGTTGAAAATTAATTTTATTTAGTTAACAATTATTTTTTTACTGCAACTTTGATTTATATATTGTTGGTAAAAAAGTTATTTTATTGGTTGAAAATTTAACTGTTTTGTTGAAACTTTTTTCTTTTTTTGGTTACAAATTTATTTTTCTATCATTTTGGCTATTCTATTCTTGATTGAAAATTTATATTTTTTAATTGAAAATTTGTGCATTTTGTTGACTTATTTTATTTATTTTTCTTCATTTACTATCAATTTAACATTCTTCACCCCTTTTTAATTTAAAATTTAACTATTTTAATTTTTAATTAATTTTTTACTGAAAATTCAACTATTACATTTTTGGTTGAAAATTCCTGTATTTTGTAGAAAATTCGTAATTTGTGATAGAATAATTATCTCCTTTGTGACTTATTCATATTTTCAGTTGTAAATGGTTTCTTAGTGGAGAATTGATTTTCTCTGTAAAAAATTGATTTGTTTTAGAATTATTTTTTTTTAATTAATTTTTCTACTGAATGTTTAATTAATTAATTTTTTTTTTAAAATTGACCTTTTTTTATAAATGTAATCTTTTTGATTGAAAATTTTTTTGTTCGGTTAAAAATGTAACTATTTGATCAAAAATGGATTTTCTTTCATTAAAAATTGATTTTTTACCACAAATTTAACTTTTCTGCATTAGTTTGAAAATGTATCTGTTTCAGGTATAAATTCGTTTAATTTGTTAAAAATTCGTCTTGTGAGTAGAAAATTATTCTAATTAGTTAAAACTTGGTATTTTTTTCAAATTTAATCTTGTTGTTGCGAAATAATTGTATTCGTTTCAAAATTCGTTTTTAAAATCAAATGTTTCGTAAAAAATTCATCTGCTTTGGTCGAAAATAATTTCTTGGTTAAAAATGTATTTCATTGGGAAAAAATTTATTGTTCTGTTTCAAATTTTGTTTTTATAAGCTTTTTTACTGAAAATTTTACCATTACATTTTTTTTGAATGTATCTTTTTTACAAATTTAATCTCTTTAATTAAAAATCTATCTCTTTGGTTGAAAATTTAACTATTTTGTTAAAAATTTATTTACATGTTTGAAAATTTAACTATATTGTTGAAAATTCATTTTACGTAGGATATTTTGTTTTTTATTAACAGAAAAATCTTTCTCGTTTAAAACTTAAGCCATTTTGTTGGAAATTTGTTTTTCTTTGTCTTAAAATTTATCTTTCTAAAATTTTAGCCATTCTATTTTTGATTTAAGATTTATCTTCTTCAGTTCAAAATTCTTCTTTTTTTTATTATTTTCATCTCTTGGGTTGAAAATTTAAATATTTCGTTGAAGATTCATCACTTTAGTTCAAAATAAATTTCTCTAACTATGAATTTAACTATTCCATTTGTTGTGAAGACTGATTTTTTATAAAAATTAATTCTTCTTAGTTGAAAATTCATCTGCTTGATTAAAAATTCGACTATTTTGTTAAAATTTTTTTTTCAAATAGTTAACAAATAATTTTTTTACTGAAAGTTTAATCTATATATTGTTGATTGAAAATTTATTTCATTGTTTGAAAATTTAACGATTTTGTTGAAAATTCGTTCTTTTCTTTTGGTAACAAATTCATTCTTCTATCATTTCAGCTATTCAATTCTTGATTAAAGATTCATATTTTTTTTCCGAACGTTGGTGTATTTTGCTAAAAACAGTTTTTTTCTGGAAGAAAATTCGTCTTTTGGATTGGAGATTTAAATATTTTTTTTGGAAATTTGATTTTTAGTTAAAACTAATTTTTAAACTAAAAATGTAACTGTTTTATTTTTGCTTGAAAACATATCTTTTTTAGATTAAAATTCTTTTATTATGTTAAAAATTCATCTTCTTTTGTTTGAAAAATCAATCCTTTTGGTGAAAAATTCAAATTTTTGGGTTAAAAATTCATAATTCAGGTGTGAAAACTCAACTTTTTTTAACAAATTCGTCTTTTTGGCTTGATAATTCAACATTCCAGACAACATTTTCTTACCTCAATTGACTAAAAAATCTTTCTTCGTTGAAAATTCAGTTTTTTTGCAGAAAATTCCTCTTTTCGATAAAGAAGTTAAGCTGTTTTAGTTAAAAATTAAATAATTTTGCTAAAATTTTTAATTTTTTTGGTATAATTTTATTGTTTTTGACTAAAAATAGAAATTTTTCTGGTGAAAATATCAACTATTACAATTTTCGTTGAGAATTTAATATTTTATCAAAGATTCATCATTTTAGTTGAAAATTCGACTATTTTATTGAAAATTCCCTTTCTTTTTTGGTTAAGAATTATTCTCTTTAAATAAAAATTAAATTCATCTATTTCGGTTTAAAATTAGTCTTTCTGAGTAAAATACTCAACTATTCGGCAAACCTCCTAGAAGTAAATTTTTTTTAACGCCTGAAAGAAAAATTGAAAGCAGTCAGGAAAAAGTCAGTGATAGTCAAGGAATATCGAAATTGGTATTTCCTAACAACCCTGCAAACATTTTGAAAGGTTATTTTCTAAAAATGTCGAACTAAGAGAATAAATATTTATAAATTTTTTTTAAATGCAATAAATTTGTGATTCTTTTCGCCATCAATTTTTTTTTTGAATATTATTCTCGGACTATTCAGAACGATTTGGTGATAATTGTAGCTTAAAATGCTCGTTTTACTGAATCTAGGTGATGCACATGTATCAGTTAAAACCGTTGCACTATAGCGGAGCTATGCAATCCACATAGCGAGGATATACTTTCGCGGAAAAAGGATTTTAATGCCTTCCCTTAATACCCTTAAAACTCACTACCGCTGAATATCTATTGGTGAGATTCAATTCCCGGAAGAAGAGAGTGTAGAAGAGACAGGTAACTACATCTACATACATAATCGCTTAAACACGCACGCCCAAACACACACGCCCAAACGCACACGCCCAAACGCGCACGCCCAAACACACACTTATACATGTTGATTTAAACACGCACACGTATACAGACACGTGACCACCTTTACCCCAACGGATATTCGTTTGAACCAGGCCAAATGAATCTGCAATCAGGGAGTTGGCTGGCAGTCAGAGGCAACGAATAAGAGAGCAAAATCTATTTGGGATTTAAATACAACGTGGTTTTGTACGCGACATTCGTTATGAAATAAATAAGGGAAATGCTCAGACTGCAGATTTGCAGGTACATTGAAACGAGGCAGGATAGAATTCAGAGAAGATAAAATTCATGAAGAATCAAAAGAAACGAGATTGCATCATCCCAGAGGGAAGTGAAGTCGTTACTCTTAGCCAAAGCTAAGCTTTCTGCAAAAAAGTTTATCGTAAACCTGTATGGGAGATTTTATTTAAACCGGTTTCTATCTAGTTGGAAATTTACTTTTCCCATGATTATATTTTTTTAGGGAATAAAAGTTTCTTTCAGTTAGCTTCTTTTGCTAGATCCAGAAATAAATAATTGTCAGTGGAAGTAATTATATCTCGAGAGTTAAGTAAAAGGGCGAAAACGTTTTTAATTGGTTTCGTTCATGAATCTTCATCAAATTAATCTTACTAGTTGCGCCACTCTAATTATGTGCTTATTTTTTCTGTAGTATTCTAGCTAGGCTAAAATAAAAACAAGAGGTATTCTGCTGGAATCTGTAGAACAAATTATTTTATTCTCTTGTCGACTCTTTGTCCATTTAATTTCATTTCTTACCCTTATAGCTTTTTTTTATATTCTATTCTAACGTACTGGTTTCTGCTTTTTTCAGGTGAGCAGTCCTTATCAAAGTGACTGTATTTTGATTTCGTTAACCACTTAGGATAGTGCATTTCATGTGAGTGAAGAAGATTGTTCAAGTATGAAAAAGTTCTAAAGCTGCGGGAATCGCTTCGGGATTTCGTGTTTTTGTTTGTCCTATAGAATTGATGTTGGTTAATGTTCAAGAGCTTCCTTTCAGCAAAACTTTTAAGCTCTGTATAATTGCCAATTTAGATCGTTAACAAGACAACAACTGTTCATCCAATTCGCATTCAGTTCGAGACCTTTGGGACACAATAAATTAATTTTTGGTTCAGATTTAGGAATGACATCTAAAAAGGAAATGATTATAAATCTACCTATCAATAATTTTAGCGACAGGAATAGGGGTAATAGTATGCGCAGGTCGTGGAGTGTCTGAAGGACGATGATGTGTTGAATGGAGAATGCCGAACCGAGGGAGTAATCCGCGTGCGATTTCGTTGAAGCATTTTCAGATCTGGGTCAAGCACCCTTCCCACCACTGCCGCGTCCCACTTCAGTGCTTGCCTTGGCTTTCAGCGAAAGCAAAGCAAAGTAAAGAGGCGAGTGATATCGGATGCCCTCCCCCTTTGCCAGATTTGTTTCACTATTAAATCAAGTAGCTTAGAATTCACCCGTTAAAAAAAAAGTATATGAAACCGGGTCGAATTGGCTTTTACCATCTACAATTCTTAGTAGTATCTGATGTTGAAATCATCATAAAAATAAAACAGTTGATGAGAAGCCCTTAATTGTTAATATATGTCTATTTATTTTTATTTTCCTTCGAGAATTGTCTTGTTTCAGTTCCAAAGGTTTGAAGAAAATAATGTGTGAGATTCACGACTATAGTGATCAGGGGAACAAAGCTCTAGAAGATCATAAACAATGTTTGCTCGTAGAGAGCGAAACACAATTGGAGATTTTTTAAGCAAAACAAAGCAGGTTTCTAATTGTTCCTGCAATTAGAGGAGACAATGGCGTTGTATTTTCTTCGAAGAAACAGGATTCACCATCCAGAGTAGAGAAGCAAGGTAGAGTGGGAAGTTGGCTCCGGCTGTCGCTAACTTCGGACAGGGGGTTCTCCTCTTGTACTTTACGCATTGTTTCGTGCCGGTCATAAATTGTCCCCGAGTTCGCCGTCTGGCTAGGCCTGCACTTCCTTCCTCTGCGACCCAACCACTATCTTTGCCCACCCTTCCGCAACCGTCCTTGTCACGCAGACTGGGCTGGACCTTCCACAGATATCCCATAGCGTCTACACTCTACAGTGTCTACACTCTACTACACAGACTCTAAGTTCCACCCTTGTTAGCAGATATAAT
>JAUELO010000234.1:755565-771530 GCA_032357855.1 Amphibolips quercusostensackenii | reverse complement strand
ATAGCACACGTTAATTTGTTTACTTATGTGTCCACTATTTTATATTTGACAATGGAAGATCGTATATTAATTTTGCTTTTTATTTATTAATTAAAGTACACTTTGACAAAATATTAAAAGATTAATAATTTTCTGTCGTACATTTCAACACTCTTTTAATTAAATTTCTAGTAAATGAAAAAATACCAGAAAGAAAAAATTACAATTTTCCTATCCAGCCTTTTAGCTTCTTGTAAATAATGAAAAGGTTTTTGCAATTACCAACATCAAATAAACCAACGTTATTTGATGCTGATTTGACTTTACAAAATAAACATATTTTTCTTTTTTGAACAAGTGAATTATTAAATAACTGTAATTTTTCTCGTTTTACTTGTTTATCAATTTATAAACGAAAAAAGTTATTTTTTTCTTTGCAAAATTCTTAATATAAACATTAAACAGCCTAATCTTCTTTCGAAAATAAAAAACGCCAATTTTAAAAAAGGCTAAAATGCGTTTTAATTGGAAAGATTTTTAATGAAAAATGTTTGGATCAATGTTTTGGACTATCAAACTTTTAAACTTGAAAAATTTAAGACAAAATGGAAAGGATTTAAAATTTTCTGCGGACAGGTTCGGATGCATATTTCGTTAATGTAAACGCTTTTCTTATTAAAGGATATCAAAGACATACACTGTCTGTTAAAAATAATAAATTCTTGAACTCTAGCAACTTGTTCAAACTCACTGCTCTACAAGAACAGTTTATATAAAGTAACGAAACGTTTCGCACTTAAAATAACTAAACTTTTCACCTAATCTAAGTAAACTGATTGTTCGAATTTAATATATCCTAGATTATCTTTCAGGCCTCGAGAACATTTTTTTTGTGCAGTGGTACGTCGCAAACGGTTATCCATCCCAAAGGTAGCTGCACTCGAAATGACCTAAAGCACGGGTAATTCTGGGAGCTCAGCTCCCACAACTGCGCCGTTACCTCTAACGTACATCAAAAAGTGTAAACCACCAAAATTAACTCGGCGGGTTGTAACACCATATCTGTCCACATAACGGGCGTCTGGTCGTATATTCTTAGGAAAAAGAGCTACATCGTACACGATCCCTAAAAGATAGTCTTCCTTCACCTTATAGTCTAGGCCCTGATAAGTGATATACCATGTTAATCTGTCAGGATTGAGATATCTTGGATCACCTTCAAAATGAAATAAATTTTAATGATTATGAAACGAAAAGGAAGTCAATCTTTGAAAGGAAATTCGAACATTATTAAGTTAGAAAAATGTAATATTTTCTGTCCTAAAAATTGAAAAGTGTACAGTCTGACATATATGGAAAATCAAAGCATTTTGGAGTCTGTTCTTCACGTCTGTAGCTATCATCAGCAACTAATCATTCATGAATTTAGCACACGCAATTAAATTATATATCTGATTCATATTATATAATTTATGTAATGTAATTTATTATTTTATCATAGGTCTAAATTACCTGATGCTCCTCGAGGGGGAGGCCCCATGGGAGGAATCTTAGCGCCCAAAAGTTCTCCATTCGTTGCTATATATACCACACATATTATGTAATCTCTGACAACAGCACGGGTTACATAGTTGTGATTTTTTCGATATTCCAGATTTGGAATACCGCGATGTTCACCTAGAAGAGTACATCTGACTGGTTTTAAAAAACCGAGATGCATTACCCCAGCCACCTCAATGTGCCTGCCCATATAGTCGATAGTTACTGTACAGATACGAGGATCTAGGATGGGTTGTTGTAGATTATGTGGTTGTTGTGGATGATATGATTTTTGTGTGTAATATGGTTGTTGTGGATGATATGGTTGTTGTGAATGTTGACTAGAGGTAGGAAATATACTTCTGTACGAATTTGGCCGGTTTGAACCTTCTTCGTGAATTTCCGGGGATGTAATCATTTCTGTAAACAAAGATAAGAATTATTGTGACATGACAAATATTACAGTCTACCTACAAAGTAAATAATGAAAAATTTGAAATTGAAGCAATAAAAATGAAACAATTTTAATTTTCATACGATCAAATTTTTAACAGACAAGTTCACGAGCACAGATGTAATGCTCCCGACTGTGAGCATTGTAAGTTGCATATACATAGACAGGTAGGTGCACAGTTGTACCACCGACCCTCGACGTCGACAGTTGGGTTCGTTCGCTGTTGCTTCATGCACAGATGTTTGTCACCCATATTTTATACATTTACATTTAATTATTTATATTATATTAGGTACACCTACCACAAAAATTAATGGAAACTGCGATTGTAAAGAGTAGAGTCCTTATTAGGATTTTCATTTCTTTTACTCAGGTTTCGTAAACGGTAACTGAGAAATTGCGAAAATATTCATTGCTACTTGTATATATACTAATCACTGTCTAATTACTCATTCTGGTGATAAGCCGCAAAACCTTCAGAATCAGTAGAACTGAGAATGTATGTATACTACGTGGCAGAGACAGACTAACACAACGGCAAACACCTGGCACATGTTAATTCTTTTACCTTAAGTGTCCACAATATAATATTTTATATCAATACCTCGTATGTTTATTATTTTAATAATTAAAAGAAATAACAAATAATTATGAATAATAATTTTCTGTTTTATATATAGATGATCTTTTAACTCGATTTCGCTTAAACAAAAAAAGGAAGAAAATTCAATAATTTTACAATTCAGCTTTTTCGCTGGTTGTAGATGATAAAAAGGTTTATGCAATTACCTACGCTTAAAAAAACAGCGTAAGTCGACGGTAATTTAATATTATAAAATATACAATTTTTTGTGTAAACAAGTGATTGAGTAACTGAAAGGCCTTTTTTTTATTCCACTTTTTTAATTACGCAAAAGCAAAAAAGTTATATTTTTTTAGAGCAACTAAAATAAACAGCCGGAGCATCCTTCCTGAAATAAATAAAAATGGCGCGGATTTCAAAACAAGGCCAAAATGGTTTATATTTGGAAGATGCTAGCTGATGTGTGAAGAAAATTTTTTAAATTTTAATATGAGAAAAAAATTTTTTAGTGCTGCTAAAAAGGAGAATCATTTAGAAGATTCTCTTCTTTTAAACTAAAATACGTGAAAATTAAAAAACTCTTATTCAGAAACTCGCAAACTTGAAAAATTTGAGTACTATTACAAAAAAAATATAAGCTATCTATCCATACTAGTAGATTACTTCTCTCATTTACAAAACCTAGCTTGTATAAAAAATTGTATGTTTATTTAAGTTTTGATTGATAATCAATTTCGCGCATCTTTAGAATGTAAATTTTCCAAATTTGTTGTAAAAAAAATTTTTTGGTTTCATGATGACTTAACATCAAATCGTTTTTCATTTAATTTAAACAAAAGATTCACTGTGGCACAAATTTTTTTTTCTTGAACCACTTTAAGTATAGAACACAATATATAAAAATTAAGACATGCATAATTAAGTAATGTCAAATCCAACGTGCTCAAAGTCAATGTGATTATTCCGTCAAGATTCAGGAGGATTACTTAAAAATTAAGTATGACTTAATTAAAAATGAAAATTTTATTGAGCCTGTTTGTCACGTCTCCTATTATTGGCAGCTAAAAATTAATCACGAACTGGTCATGGAAAATCAGATTATCTATTTCTTTAATATTATATGATTCACTCAGAAAAAAAGTTGTCTTGCAAGAAAAGCAGTGTCCTCTTGCCAGTTTTACTTTAAATGTGGTGAATATTTATTTTATTTGAACAAAATTATTTATCTATGACATTAAATAAAATCTGTCGCAAGGTAATAGTGCTCGCTTTAAGCAGATTTTTTGTAGACGAAAGAAAATCCTCTGTATCTTAAATTTTAGAGGAAACTCTATTCATTTTAAGAAACATCCTTTTAAAATAAAAGGAAGTTTTTCTATTCAAAAACAATATTTCATTTACATTTTCAATAACAATATTCAATAACAATATCCAATAACAGCCTTTACACTTTTTCCCTTTTTCTCTTTTAGTTAGGAATTCTTTTTTTCTTTCCTGTTTTCAAGAAAAAAAGTTTAATTTGTATATTGGACGCCTAGAAACGTATCTCATGCAGGTTTCAGATTCGCATGCACAGGAAGTGGTGTCAGCAACAACTATTCTTACTCTAGCAAATTTAAGGGAATGACTCCAAATTTGAGAGGATCCTCGACATAGTCATGGAAATTGGGCTCTAAGCCAAAAAAGGCTTTTTATGCGAACGTTCGTACATCGAAAATGCTTTGAAACCTCTCTCTCCTTTGTCTCTATATTCCTATTTCCTCTCTCTCTCTTCCTTTTTTTTTACAATTTTTTATCCTCTTTTCACAGTTTTCCATCCCCTCCTTTTTATAACTTTTTCTCTCTTCCTCATGAAGTACAGCGACTTAAACACTCAAGAGTCCCAAGTACTTCTGCATTTCCATTTTACACGAAAACGTTTTTGGCAGTTGGCATCGCAAAGGCAAAAAAAGTAGCATCGCTACGGGAGCGGATTGCATCTCTCTTTTTCCGTTCCTCTTTCTCTCTCTCATTCGTCCTAGATTAAGATTCCGTTTGCAACGCTGGCTTAACGACCGTCATAATTATTTCGATGCTGTGTGCAATGCCTGTAACCTGTCCTCGTGGTAGTAAAAAGGGCGGTTGGTGGTGCATAAACGTCTCAACTGCATTTAATTCGCTCACAGCACTCAACTAAAGCGACAGCAAAGGAAGAGTGGAGAGGGTAATGTAAACACTGAAAAGTACAAATTATTGGGCCAATGACTTTTACTCAAGCGAAAGAACTCATTTCCAAATTGAAATCTATGTTAATAGTTTAAACTTGTTCTAATTTACAGAGATGCTACAGGTCAGCGGATTCTGAAAAGTCAGGGAACTAAAAATTGGTCAGGAACAGTCAGGTAATGTCAGGGAAAACCTGAAAGATTAGGGAAATTTTTATTAAACTGTTTTGAAGTTTATAAAATTACTAGATCTGTCCGGAAAGTATCCGTCCTAGCGAAAACGACTAACTATACGCGTCGCATTTCAGGATGATGAAACTCAACGAACTAACAAGAAGAGTTCGTGAGATGTGCCTCGCCGATTCGACTTGGACTGAACAGGCTGAGGTGGGTAGTCCAGCACTCAAGCGCAAATTCTCAAACTTTGATATCTCGAACACTAAGGCCCATTGGATCTGAAGAATAAATACGCACCTGCTGGATTTTGATTTACTTCAACCTGTAAGGCCCTAATCAAATCAGCGACGCACATCTCGCGGCCTTTCTTTGTAAGAGTGTGTTGTAAATTTTCCCACAATTTTGGTCGTTCATGTTCGGAAGCCACCGCTATGATTTAAGAAGCGTATGGTAATGAGTCTGTCAGTGATACTCACATTAATGAGTGGTTTGGGAGAATGAAAAGTAGATGTGCTTTAGTGGAAAGTTACCCTCGCCTTGGCAGGCCCGCAATGAACAAATAACCTCAAAATGTGGAACAAGTACTAGTTTATAAACGGAAATCGATATAAAGTAAGAGAGATAGAGCAAGACCTGAGCATTTTAAAAACTATTTTTCAATAAATTTTGAGCCTAATTTGTTGAAAAGTGTCGACTGGGGTTTTTACTAGGAACCCACGACAGACCTGCACATTTATCGCAGCTTATTCCGCAATTTCTGGTAAAACAGGCCTTACATCAACAACTTTAGCAGCCCTCCATAGAGTCTTGACCTGGCTCTCAGTGACTTTTGTTTTCCGAATCGAAGTGTCCTCTTAAAAAAAAAAGGTTTCAAGAAGCAGAGGAAATAAAACAGAACGTGATAAAGCAGCAAAATAGAAATTTGAAATGATAGTTTAAAATGTGTCATTCAAAAACAGATGGATTTTTTAAGCCTTAAACCTAAAGTTTTTTCTTGAATTTATTTTAGATTAATTTTTGGTTTTGATTAATTTCATTTCTCACAATGTTGTCGTTTCAAATTCAAATATTCAAAATCTTAAGACAATTTCGCTATTGAAAATTTCAAAACGTCATATTAAAAACCTTGGTAGCCAGTTTAATGCTTATTAATTTTATATGTAAATATTAAAAGATTTCGAATTTAAAGGCTTAAAATTGTGCAATTTTAAATATTAAAATTGTATTAAAGCAATCTGTTTTTGTATTCTTTTTTTTAATTTTTAATTTGCAATGTAGTATATTAAAATAGTTAGTTTTTAGTTGAATATTAAAAAAATAAATAATTTCAAATTAAAAAATATTTGATTGCAAAATTAAACTATTTTAAATAAAAAAATTAAACATTGTGTTGTTGAAAATCATTAAAGTTAAAAATTAATCTTTCTAACATTTATTTTTAAGTAATTGAATCATTTCTGTAATTTACAATGGTTACAATTTAAAAGTTTTGAAATATCTTTAATGCTAAATTTTCAGGTTGAACGCTCCATTTCCAATTTTTCTTTTTCAAAAGCTTTAATTTTGCAAATAAAATTTAATTGATTGAATTTAGAAATCTTGGTTTGAATTTAAGAAAAGTGAGTTTAATCAGTTTTAATGTTGAAGTGTAATATTTTTATGGAATAACAATTAAAAGTTCTAGAATTTCAGAAGCTATGACATTAAAAGATTAAATTCATTTTCCGAATTTTAAATTGTTTAAATTATATTTTCTTTGAATTTGAAACTTTAAAAATATAAAATTTGTTCATTTTTAATTATTTACTTTCAGAAACTTTTATTAGAAATAATGAAATTTCTATTTCTTTGCATTTTAAATGATATAATTTTAAAATTCGAATCTGAAAATATTCAATTTTTAACTTTTTGAAATTGTCGTATTTTCCCAATTTTAATTTGAAATTATTTAGTTTTGCCATTCATTCATTTAAAATAAAATGGATTCGTTTTAAATGCTTCGCATTTAAAAATTAAACAACTACAAATTAAAAAATTCAACTCCTTCCCAATGAAATTGTCTAGTTTCCAAAATTTTAGTCTGAAATTTCTGAATTTTAACATTTTTTGTTAAAAAAATTTCTAATTTTAAAAAATTTTTAATTTGGATTTTTTAATCTAAAGCGCCTTCATCAACAAAAGACAAAATTTCAATTCCTTTTTATTCTATTCGTAACGTTGTCCTTTTATTCAAAATGTTACTTCATCTGAAATATTTTGATTTTGGAAAGTTTTTAATTGGAAATCGTTCAACATATTTTGTTGTTTATTAAACATTGTTCATCAAAATCATCAATTATTGTTTTAAAAATGATAAAAAAATGATATTGAAAAGTTGCTCTAATAACAAATTTTAAGACTGTTTATTTTTTTAATGTCAGGAACAAGTCTCATAAAATCCCATCGAACATCATTTAAAGTTTTTTATTCTTATTTAAAATCTGTTGACTTTTTTTCAAATGTTTTAACATTTTTCAAGTCTTTCATGATATAAAGTCAAATCTTATTAAATCCTTTCGGAATCCTTTAAAATAATATATAAAAAAAAACTTTTTCTGACGACTAATGAAAAAATATTTTTTTTTTTTAATATAAAATTTTATCCAAAAATAAGTGATTGAGAAAATAACAACAAAAAATTGATTCTTTACTTATCCTAGGGGCAGATTATTAAAAGGAAAGTTATTAACAATTTTTTTTCGAAAAATATTGATCTGAGATAAAAATTTTTTTCAATCTGTTAGACTTCATTGAAACACATATTCGTTTTTATTAATACTTTTTTTCTAAAATTATTATTTAAAAAAAAAACGAGAATTTTTTTCAGATTTTTTTGTAACAAAAAATGTGAAAATTTAATACTAGCGTCCGAAGAAATTTTTGGGGATGTGACCAACATTTATCTTTCTTTTCAGAATGCTTCAACTCAATTTCGGCTTTCTTTTCAAGATGCCCTTTTAAAAATTATTTAGTATTTTAGGAAATTTAACAGAGGTTTGAAAAGAAAACTCTGAAAATTAATTTTCATCATTTTGCTAGATTTTTTATATGCATTTAATATTTCGTAAATAGAACAGAAAATTTTTCTTAGTTTTTTGTTACGGATCTGCGTAAATTGCGTTTTAGTATCTACAGCAAAGGTCAGCGGTCTGAACCTGTTAACTGCTCATAGCATCTTAAGGAAAATGTATGTTGTTTTTCCAATCGACTTAATTTACACGTAGAATAGGGCAGTGTCATACATGTCAGTGTGTGTGAAATTAAGTGTATGTGTGTGCCAAAAGTTATTTGTGGCTACTCTCTCGTCATCTTTGATTTTGTCGAAACATTGCTGTAAAGACAAAGGTGAGCGACGCGTCTTGCTCACTAACACTCAGCAAACTTTTACAATAAACTATTTAAAACTTTTGCAAGCACGTCTGTTTTCGGCATGCGATTCCAAACAATTTGACACATAAAACTTGCCTGCGGCTTGAAAAGCAACGCAGAAAAAGGCACGTTAAAGCGCGGAAATTTGTAGAACACTGCAGATAACAGGTTTAGACCGCTGGACCCCTTGAAGAAAAACATATTTATAGCTTACGCTTGTCACATAACGTTCGGTTTTGGTTTAAATGTTATAAAGCTAACGTGTATTATTTTTTTTCAGTAAATGAACAAAAAAATTCTACGGCTTAAAAAAAATATTAAAAATTGAAAAAATAACGATTTTCTTTCGCTGTATGAAATTTCTGAAATGACAGTTAACAGGTTTAGACCGCGGAACCTTTAATTGTTTTTCTTTTTGATCTGCAAAATAAAGTTTATATACAAATAAAATTTAAATAGTAAAATAGTTAATGCTCCTTTCTATAGGCTTCCCCTAATTAAAAAAGGTTCAATTTGCGCTTTCCTACTCAAGCCATTTATTCCTATAAAACAGAGAATTTATTTTCCTTGAACTTAATTTTTAAAAAGTCTTATTCTCAACTCGGATAATTTTGTTTTTGAGATCAAGTTTCAGTTGATGATAGAAAGCATCCAAACATCAAATAGATTCGAGATTGTTAGACCAAGTTAGAACCAGTCAGAACTTGAAATTCAAGGCTCCTGAAGATGATCATCGGGGGTGAAAACTTTGAAGAGAATTCAGAGGGTGACGTGGTTATTAGCAGACCTCAATATCCTGTATTTGGTTTTGGCAGTGGATCTCTGGGGTCCAACTTGCCTCCGGGTCGTTTCGCCTAGTTTGACGTGATTTCTGTGCCGGATATGAAGTACTGACCAGCCGATAAATGCGCCTCTGGCTCAGAAATTTGGCACATCTCTTACCCACAAACTCTCTTTAGAGTCGAAAATGGGGTTCTCCATCAGTAAAGTTAATTAAATTAAAGAAAAAGAATAAACATTAAGCTCTAAATTGATATATTTTCATTTCAAAGCAGATTTAAATTAGTATTGTGCTAAGTCGTTTGAACCGAACTGATGCTCAATTTCAGATGCGTTGAAAGTCAATTTAAAAGAGTATTGGACAGCCCTGTTTGGATCGAAAAAAATCTCTTAAATCGACTTTTAAATATTCAATAGAATTTTTTTTAATTTCCTTATGTATCTTGAGAGCCTTTAAAATAATCATTGAAATCCTCGGAAATCTAAACGAATCCGTTCAAATGCTTTGAAAATTCCTGAGAATCTTTTAAAATATCCTAAAGCCTTGAAAACCCTATAATATCTTTTTATGTTTTTCAAAATTCTAGAGAATTCTTCAAAATTACATTAAAATTGCTTAAGATCCCTTCAAAATTTGTAGAGCTGTTGAATATTTTTAGGAATATTTTTAAATGCCCTAAAATATTTTAATCCTTTGAAATTCGTGCAATTTGATTCTTTTTATTTTTAGTATTGTAACTTAATTTTTATAATTCAAAATTTTTTTTATGACTTTTGCTAAATAAAAGAAAAATTTAAGTTTGAGGTTATAAGCAGTTGCTTTTTCAAAAAATGGTTCCCCCTCGCTAATTGGTTTCCTAACCCTACTGAGAATTCCTAGAAATCTTTTGAAATGCCCTCAGATCTTTAAAGTCATTAGAAATCGCTTTAAAGTATTGAAATCTATATGTACTATGTATACACATTATATCATCAATAAAATTAATAATACAATAATATTAAAGGAATTGATGTAAAAATTAGAAATATTTTTTCTATATTTTTAAGATCCATATGTCAACTTTTTGGAATTAATTAAATTCCCTTTAAATCTTTGAAAATATTTTTAAATTTATTTAAATCGTTAAAACCTTTAGAAATCTATTAAAATTCATTAAAATTTGTAAAATCCAAAAAAAAAAGTTCAATTAACAGAGATCTTACAAATCTTAATTTTGCTTTCTCTTCTGTCCTTACATTGTTAAAATCCATAGAAATCCCTTAAAGTGAAATTTAATTTTTTTTATAAAGTATAAATCACTTAAATCTTCAAATATAAATATAATTAGACTTATGAACTAAAATTTTCTAAGAAACACTTAAAACCTTGAAATCCTTGAAGATTAAATAAAATATTTTAAATCTTTTGAAATTCCTTAAAACACCTTAAAATTTATTGAAATCTAGGGAAGCTCTAAAAATTCCTTGAAATTCAAGAAATTTTTATTTATTTTTGAAATTTTTTCAAAAAACCGTTATAATTCTTAAAAATCCTACACAACTCTTTGAAATACTTTTAAATTTCTGTAATCACTTAGAATTATTTGGAATTTCCTAAAATTTCTTGAAATCTATAGAAAAAGTAAAAATTCATTAAAAAGTATAAATAATTTAAAATCCCTAAATATAATTTACGTTGAACTTATTCATTAGAGTTCTTTTTAAAAAACCACACGAAAACCAACTGTAATTTCTAGAAAACTAGATGTTATCTCTCGAAAACTGTTAATACCTTTGGAAATATTTTTACATTTACTAACATTTTTTAAATTTTTAAAATAAATTGAAACACATTAAATTTTGTAAAATCGAAAAAATCTTAAAAGTAATTAGAGCTTCTATAAATTTAAATCTCGTCTAATCTTGTCTCATTGAATGGTTAATATCCATAGAAATTCCTTGAAGTTAAATTTTATTTATTCCATAAAGTATAAATCACTTGAAATCTTTGAAATATAAATTTAATTAAACTCATTCATTTAAGTTCACTAGAAAAAATTTAAAATCCCTAGAAATCTCTGAAATTTCTTGAAATCCTTGAAAAATAATGAAAATAGTCTAATTGTTGTGAAATTCCGTGAATTCCTTAAAAATCTCTGAAATTTTTAGAATAGCTATGAATCCCTTAAAATCTCATATATTACCCAAAGTACGCTAGGAAATTCCTTGGAATTTTCGAATTCGCTATGGATTTCTTCAAATATTATTTATTCTCTAAAGTTCACTCAACATCATCTAAAATTTTTGGAAATCCTGAAAAATTCCTTGCAATTCCTTGATATCTTCGAAAAACGTGAAATTCTCTAAAAACCATTGAAATGCTTTGAAATTTCTCTAAATCCGTGAAAATATGTTAAATCTTTTAAAAACCGATTAAATCTTTTTAAATTAATAAAATATTCACAAATCTTGTGAAATCCTTTTTAAAACTTAAGATCCATGTAAATATCTAGAAATTTGGTAAAATTCTTTAGAGTCCCGTTGAAACCTTCCGATATGTTTGTAAATCTTAAAAATTCCCTGGAATTCTTATAATATCTGAAAGAATTGCTGAAAATTCATGAAAATTCTTAAAAATTAAAATTTAGTTAAACTTATTCATTAAAGTTCTTTTGAAAAACTGTTTAAATCTCTATAAATCTTAAACATCATTTGAAGGGTTGCAGTACATAACTAAATAGCCAACAAAATTTGAATTTGTTAGGAGAACGAAATAACATTCTGTAAAATCATATTGAAAATTTTAAAATAAAATAAATCTTTTACCTAAGCTGAATTGTTTCTAAATTAAGGCCGAAAAAGTATGAATAAAAATATGATCTTGTTCTAAGAAATAGAATGCGAAAGTTCACAATCTCAAAGTGGCAGGGACATAAAACTGAAACAGGCTTGGTTGCAAATTACGATGAAAAGTGCAATTTTCAGTTAGCACAAAAAATAAGAACTAACCCCGAAAATCTGAAGTTGCTAAATTAGGAAAAAATCAGTTTGAGTAGAAAAAGATAACCAAATCCGCGTTAATCATTCAAGAATTTTGAGGTTCAAATTTCACGAGGCTTGAACATCTTCTTTGGATGGCGACTAAAAATCTATTTAAAAATTTTTAAAAATAATTAAAACTTTCACTGCGGATGTGGGGAGGATTAATAAAAATAAAAAAGTTTTTATCCGAAAAATGTATTCAGTTCCTGAAAAATAAAGATTTAGTGTGACAGTATCCCACTGCGGCAAACAATTTTTTGTTGATAGTTCTACAAAAAGAAGAGAGGTATATATTTTTATTTCAATAAAAGATAGTAACTTTTTAAGATATCGTTTTCAATCGCAAGGTGAAAATTTGAAATTTGAAAGCCCTTGATCAACTTACCCAATAGTGAGAAATTTTTTGAGTTATTACATTCTCATCCTAATAATAATTTGTTGAGTTTTTACATTCTCATCTGAATGATAATTTTTAGAGCCTAAGAAAACAGCAAGTATTTTAGCTAGCTATTTTAGGCAAAAATCAAATGATTTTTTAACTGAATTTAAAATAAATTTTAAAAATTTCTTGAAATCCGTTAAAATATTTTTAAATATCTTGAAATATGAGATGTTTGGAAATCTTTGAAATGTCGTGAAATTTTTAGAAAATCGTGCGAAATCGCCTAAAATCCTTTGGAGAACTTAAGATCTCTAATTTTGCATCAACTCTTCTAGTATTTTTACATTCTTTCATTCTGTACTTAATTTCTTACAACGATTTTGTATTATAATTTTTCTAGAATCGCGGAAAAAAGGAGATAACAAGGTATTCCAAAAGATTGCATGGAATTCCAGAGAGTGTGGAGACCAGATTGCAGAAGTGTTTAGCCCCTCAAACATTTTAAAATCTTTGGAAATGCTTTGAAATATTTAAAAATGTCTTAAAAACTTAAAAATCTACAAATTTCCTTAATTTCTTAAAATAAATTCTTTAAAATCTAATAAAAATTATAAAATCCCGTAAAATTACATAAAATGGAATTGATTTTTTTTAGATGCCTTTAGATATTCAAAGACGTGAAATCCTTCGAATTCCTGGAAAATTGATTAAGGAACCTTATTTAAAGCCTTGGATATTAAATATTAAATTAAAATATTTGTGAATGTTGGATATTTTCTAGAACAAAACCTTGAATCTTATAAAACGTCCTCAAATATTGTAAATCCTATGCGAAATTCTTCCAAATCTTTTGAAATTCAAGAAAAATCGTTAAACCGCATTGAATTTTTAAAATTCTATAGATATGTGAAAATCCTTTCAAATCTGAGAAATCCTACGAAAATCTTTAACTCTTGCGAAGGCCTTAAAAATTCTTATAGATTTTGTAAAATTCTTTGTTATTCCGTTAAATTTGTTTAAATTTTTTCAAATCTATTGAAATCTTGAAAATTATATTAAATCCCAGTCCGCCTCTGTGATTACTATATGCAAACTAAAGACGCGAAAAAATTATTAAAATAAAAGTTTTGTTCTGGTGATTTTTTCTTCAGTTAATTGTTTTACGAAAGATAACAAAAATTAGATTTCAATTTACATATTTCAAGTCTCGAGATGCAAATCTAATTTTTATTTTAAATTGAGAAATATCGTAAATGGTTTATGTCAAAATATTGTCAATAAATAAAAAAAAAATCAATTATGAAATGAGAGCGTACTTCCTTATCTTGCGATTCAATTTTTTTGGTAAATTTTATGAAAGAAAATAATCTTAGATGGAAAAAAGTTAAAACAAATTTTTTTTGTCGAAATATTATATTTTAAAAAAATGACGAAAAATGAAATGCTGGTTACTTGTACCTAAAGTTACAATAACATAAAAATTAAACATAAAAAATAAACATAAGAACATTTCTTTCAGCAACTTTAGGTGGAAATTAACAAAAGTGAATTTTTTAAATATTCAATTTCGACAATCAATTTTTCTTCTATTTAAGCAAAATTTTGAAATTCAAAATTCTAAAACGTTGAAGCGACTTACCTGATAGTAAGAAATTTTAGGAATTTCCACATTTTCATCCTGATGAGAAGGTATTGGATTTATGTAAAATTCGACTTAGTCCATTTTTATAAAATCTCCACGTTTTGAGATTCACTAAGTCAAAAAAAAATTATTTTTAAGAAAGTGTCTGTCTGTGGTCTGTCGTTTGTCTGCAGTCTGGCTATAGTCTGTCTGTAGTCTGTATCCTGTACGCTCCCTAAGTTTCGAAAAAATTATTAAATTGCATTGAGCGTTGCCATATTTTTTCAAGGTCTGAAATAAAAGAACAAGCTGGTTATACACCTATTTTTGACGAAAAATCAAAATGTCAAATAATTTTTTATCATTCTAACTTTTTTAAATAAAAATGAAATTATCAGAGTTATAGCATTTCAAAATTCGCACAAAATTAAAGAAACTTAACATTTGAAGCCAAACAACGCACGAATTTGTTACTGCACATTTTATCGCAACTGTTGTCGTTTTCCATAAACTTAACTTGTTTATTTTAAGCGTTATTTTTTACGATTTAAATTTTAAAAAACGCATTCTAGCATGAAGTGCTTCTGAGGAAATTAATATACATTATCAGGCAAAAAATTTTGTTAATTAAAATGTTCTTGTAGCTTGTGTCGCTTTTCAGAAAAGTTATTTTTTTATTTTTAATATATATTTGTAACAAAAAATTATAAAAATTTTCTAAATCTTTTTTGCTTGAACAGCGTTTGTCTTCATTTTTTACGCCTTTTGTGTAGTTTTTCCAAAAAACTTTATCTTAAAATTTTTTTATTTTATTTCTTACGATTAAAAGAAAATCTGATCGTACTATTTAAAAATTAGTAGTAATAAATTTGCAGATCCTTTCTAAGTAAACAACTTTTGTTTATTCATTATTTTTTGTACTATGTGCCGCTTTTTAAAAATTTAATTTTTTAATGTTTGATGTTATTTCCTACAATTATAACAAAAACTAAGCATTCTATTAAAAAAATATCATTAAAAAATCTGTAGCTCTTTATTGTATAAGCAACTTTTGTCAATACATTTTTTCAAATAGCTTGTGTCGTTTGACCAAAAATTTAATTTTTATATTTTTGATGTTTTATACGAATAAAACAAGAATTACGCATTCTATTAAAAATAATAATGAATAGATTATTATTATTACTTATATTACTTTTTCTTCTAGTCTCATTTTTTACAATTAGAACAAAAAAATACGCAGCGTAGTAATAAATGATTTATAACAAATTTTTAGATCTTCTTAGGTTAACAATTTTTCTCTATTTATTTCTTTCGTATCTTGTGTCGTTTTTCCAAAAAAATTAATTTATATATTTTTAATATTACTTTTTAAGATTTAAACAAAAACTTTGTTTTTTATCAAAAAAAAATTAAAAACTAGTTTTTAGATCTCTTTTAGTTAAACAATTTTTGTATTTACATCTTTTCTTTATCTTGTACAGCTTGACTGCAAAATTAAATTTTTGTTTTTTTAATTATTTTTTGTGCAATCAAAATTTAAATTTTCAATTTTTTAGGAAAATTTTAAAAGTTGTTATAATAGTCTTGTAGGGATTTCAAAAAGCAACGTTTTTCTTCTCTTGACTTTTTTTCATATCGTGCGTTGTTTGTCCAAGTTTTTTTATTTTTATCCACAATAGCTGCTTAACGCACTTGATCTTTGTTTTTGGCCCCTAAAACTGTGTGTTGAAATACAATCTAATCCGATTTGTCTTTCAAAAGTTATCTGTTAAACAGACAACGGCGATAACTACGACAACAACAACAACAACGAC
>JAUELO010000234.1:684939-714447 GCA_032357855.1 Amphibolips quercusostensackenii | reverse complement strand
CCGTTTTATTTTCAAGTTATATATTTTATAAAAATAAAGAGTTTATTATTTTCTTAGTTTTAAGTTTAGTTATGTAAGTCTTTTTTGTAATCCGGACTCGCGAACAGGAAATCTTATTTTCCTCTGCGAGATTACTTATGTAATGTATATTATGTACTCTGGATAAATAAATAAATAAATAAATAAAAATGTTTGTTGAAGATTTTTCTTTTTGGGTAAAAAAATTAATCTTTTGGCTGTGGATTCACGTATTTCGTTTAAAGTCGTCTTCAAAAACTCATACTTTTTGGTCGAAAAATTTACCTTTTTAATAAAACTTATACTTTTAGATTAAAAATTCATCCTCCACAGTTGAAAGTTATCTTTCTCGTTTAAAAAGTCATTTTTGTTTTTTTTTTGTTTTTTTTTTAAATTTAAATCTTGTTTCGTTAAAGTACGAAATAATAAATCTTTCCTTGAGAATTTATTTTTTTTTTAAACTGAAGTATACTTGTTGCAAAAATTAACCTATTTTATTAAGAATTCAAGTATTTTATTAAAAATTCAACTATTTTTTTAGAGCGGAGAGAAAGCTATGGGCAATCCACGACTCGTCCTCCCAAATGTTTTAGGACGAGATCGTACGCACGGTCTGGCCTTTCTGGTGACAACCGGATGAATATAGCATAGAAAAAGAAAATGTTAGAACTTCGAGCGCGAAAAATGTCGTTCTTTTCACACATTCAAAAAGCTTCAAACAGAATAAGTATAGTTTAAAATTAATTTTTTTGGTTTAGAATATTCAAAATTCTTCAATTTTGACTAGCGATCCACGACTTGTCCTCAAACCTGTTTTAGGCTAAGAACGTACGTAGAGTTAGACTTTTGTGCACTAGGGTCGTCTAATTTTTTGCCTTAAATTTTGATGCATATCGATGTAAAATATGTGTAAATTCACAAAAAACGAGTTGAAAAAAAGATATTTAGAACTTCTGCTAACCCCATGAAGTTCAACACATACTTTACATAAGAAAAAAGAAGTCTTATTAAATTTTATTTAGAATAGGCAATAATAAATAAATCGAGTTGAAACTTTTAATATTTCTTCATTATCAGTCACAAAATACAAATATAAAATTCTACATAAGTATTACCCTCATAAGTCTGATTTATAGGGTCCCAAAAATACCCCATAAGTGAACGATTGGGCTGCGCGAATTCTTGCGCTAATAATGATTTTCTTGCCGTTTTTTATTGCAAATCACTTCTAATAAATAGGTTATTACTTTTTATCAGGAAATAGATATTTCAAGACATATGTAAACAATTTATTATTGTTTATGACAATTTTCTTTCAGAATAGACTTAGAAAGTCGTGTTTCTTTCCCAATTTTTTTAACAATATTTTATCAGAATTATGCTAGTAAGGTGTAGTTTTTTTCAATTTTGCACTTATGAGCTATTTTTTAGTTAGTCTGAGGTCATAATTAATTTTAGTTAACAAACATAATTATTTAAACAATTTGAAAATTATATTTTCTCTGAATAATTTCAAAAATTTGCGTTTTTTTCTAAAATTTTCAATTTATTGTCCACGTCTTAATTAACAAAAGGGCACATAATCCATATTAACAAACATAATTTTTTAAACAATTCATTATTATTTTTATTCATATTCTTTTTAAATGATGTTATGAATTTTCGCTTTTTTTCTAAAATTTTTAACTTTGCTTTGGCTTTTTATTTATAAGCAAATAATAAATAAGCATGATAAGATAATCATTTCTTAAACAATCTTTACTTTCTGTGCATATACTTTCCTGAAATAATACAGATATATACAATAATTTTCATATTTTGTATATGGGTTGTATTAATTGTACATTTTTCTTGAAGAAATAACTGAGGGCCTTTTTGTTTAGCTTAATATTAATAATTATAATTATCATTATTTTCTAACTAAAAAGTCAAAGGAAAGCTGCGAATTGCAGAAAAACATGCAGATTTTCAGAATTACTCTAAAAGAAGATAGTTATAAACAATACAAATTTGCTCAAATAATTATATGTGCTGAATATAATTATTAATTACTTCGCTCTGAGTACAAAATTGACAAAAAGTAGAAAATTTAAGAAAAAATCGCAACTATCTAGCATTACTATAGAAGAAGATAGTTATGAACAATAATAATTGGTTCACACAATTAATTTTCGTGAATTTTAATTATTATAAGGAATTATTTTTACTTTACTTAAATTAAAAAAGTTGACAAAAAGTGGAATATTTTAGAAAAAACTGCAACTTTGTAGCATTATTTTAAGAAAATATTCTTATAAATAAAAAGCAATGGATTAAACAATTATTGCCGTTATATTTAATTCATTATTGTCTTGCTCTCACTATAAGATTAAAAAATTCGGAAAATTTTGAAAATAAGGGGCAAAACCTAATTGCTCAATTATGGGGTTTTTTGTGGCCCTATAAATCAGACTTATGGGGGTTATAAATCAAAAGAAATTTTGAAATCGTATCGTGTCTAATTGCAAAGAAAAATAGTGAGTTTTGATTCGATTCACCTAATATTGACGATTCTGAATAAAATTCAAAAAACATTTCTTTCGCATAAAAATTAGAAAAAAAAATTTAGACCACCCTAGGGCACAACTCTACGTAAGATCTCATCCTCAAACAGGTATGAGTACGAGTCGTGGATCGCCAGACAAAATTGTAGAATTTTGAATATTTGAAACCTTCATGGTTTAATTATTCAAAAACGTTAGAAATTATGTGATTTTTAATAAGAAGCTCAAAAAATAATTTATTTAAGGTCGATCAAACCGCCATTAGTTAAGTAATTTTAAACTTTGTTTAAAATTGAGGTATTCTTAAATTAGAATCGTTTAACTAATTCGTTAAAAATTAATAGTTTAGAAACTGAGCATAACTTTTTTTTAAATTATCATTTCGATCAGTTCGGGCAATTGTTCAGCTATACAATTGTACAAAAATTATTTTCTGAAAACAGCCTTTATTAAATGAAAGCTCTTTTCGAAATAAAATAAAAAATTTTACTGAAAAAATAATATGCAATAGGGTGGCCTAAAAAATCTAATTTTAGAATTTTAAATTTTTATATTTAAAATGCTCTTTAAGAACTTTTTGTAAAAAATTAAAAGAGAAAATAATTGAACATTTAATTCACATCCAAAAAATAATAAGTAAAATATCAAAAATGGCAAATTTAAGTTGAACATCCGTTCAAGCCTAAAAGTTTCCAAGACTCAAAATTTCACTAAGTATTTTATAATTTTAAAATTAATCACAGGGGACCTAAGCTTAGTGAGAATTAAATTTTCAAAAAAAAAATTAAAAATTTGACCTTTTGGTCCATCCTATTATTAATTAATTTTTGTAGCTGAACGATAGCACAAAATTTTTGACGTACTTTTTCCGGTTAAAAATTTGTAATTTAAGTTCAGGGGTGATTTTGAAAAGATGGGTGTTGAATCTAAAAAATTTGTTTTTATGGTCATAGGGAACCCTAAATTATTCATAAATTATGGTATGACTAGTTTTTAAAAATTTGCGTAATTCTTATTTCAGGTAGTTTTTAGCGACAGGAGTTGATTTTGCTTTTAAGGCTTTCGAATAGTTTAAAAATTAAAACAATTATTTTTTATGGTAAAAATAATAAATTTTAAGAAAGTGAGAGCGTTTTCACTTAAATTCATTTTCTATTTTTCTCAGGCCAGTGTGATATTATTTTCATTAACCAGACTAGAAAGTTGACATGAATAACTGAGATCATAAAATTATAATTTCTATTTGTATCATAGATGCCACGATAAAACTTTTATAGCGATAATTTTCATAGTTCCATAAAAGAATTTTTTTTAGGTCAAAAGAAATTTATAGTCTTCTCTCTAGTGTAGTATAATGTAAGCTATGAAATTTTCATTTTTCATAAATTTAAATTTAACTTATGAAAAGGATGTAAGCTAATTAATCAATATTGATTTTGGTGAAATTCTGGGTTTTATAGATTTTAATAACTTTCGTATTAGATTTTTAATACTCAAAAATGAGACATTATATCAATAAAAAAATACCTCGTATTTTTGATTGAAAAAAATTAATTTTCAACAAAGAAGATTAGTTTTTTACTAGAAAGATAAATTATTTACCAAAAACACGAATTTCCTGCATAATACATAGATTTACAACTAGAAAAGATCAATTTTCAAATTTTTAGCAGAATAGTTAAATTTTCACCCATACAGTGAAATTTTTAGCGGAAATAATAAATTATTATAAAAATGAATTTTCAAAAAAAAAGTTCAAAATTCACCGAACAATCAAATTTTTAATTTAAAAGTTGATTTTTTAACCAAAAAGATTAATTTTCTACTAAAAGACTGATTTTTAACAAAATCCATAAATTTTCAACCGATAGTTGATTTTCCAATCAAAAAAGATACATTTTTAAGCATAACTAAAGTCATTAAATTTTCAGTTTAAAAAACTAATTTTTAATAACAAAATAAAAAAAAGTTTGATCAGGTGCACTTATCTAAAAAAGAAGAATTTTTAAGGAAATAGTTAAATTTTCTATACATAAACGTTCAGTTCTCAACTTCTAAAAAAAAATTTTCAACCGAAAATGAAACAGCACTATTTTCAGATAAAAAATTAAGTTTTAAGCCAAAAAAAAAATTTCAACAATATAGTTAAATTCGAAAAAAATGTTTATTTTTTAACCAAATAGTTTAATTTTTCCCAAAATTTATTTAAACTTTCTATTAAGGTAGTCGAAGTTGAAACAAAAAAGTTAATTTTTTAATAAGAGGAAGATAAATTTTCAACAAAATATGTAAACTATAAAAATTTTTTTCTCACAAATTTAAATTCAATTTACTAGAAACTACTATACAAATATTGTATCTGTTTTACCTGGAATGTATCGGAATTTTTTTACGATGTTCCGGATTTACTTGATTGAATATTCTCTCTGATGAATAAATTAAAAATATGCATACAGGGTGAGTTAAAAAATTTTGAATCTAGAAACACATAAAAATCTATTTTTTTTTTATATTTGAAGATTTCCATAATACTTTAAAAATTAACGTTAAAATTGAATTGACCTAAAAATTATGTGGGCTAGTTAATAATTGTTGATTTTCGTGAAATTCTGTCTTTTTATACATTTTTTTAAGTTTCACCTACTTTTTTCTAAATTTACTTTGAAAAAGTGAAAAAGTGTCCTGTTTCAACCGTAAAAGAGACTATTCGTGACTAATTTCTACCCCAAAAAGTGACAAAATTTGATTATAAGTGACTAATGTGCATTATTAATGTAACTATTTTTCAAATTAATTGTGAAAAATACGAAAAATGCCATTGATTGATATATGAAATAAAGGAAATTACAGAGACTATGATGTACCTGATCAGAATTTGAGCAAATTGAACAAAATTTTAAAAAATAATACAAAAAGTCATTTAATAGAGCAGAATGAAAGTGAACAGAATCCAGGAAGAATTAAGCAGAATTAAAATAAATTGAAAATAATAAACTAATGATATAAATAAAATTTGAGTGAATTTAAAGGAATATAAAGAGAATAAGAAGGATTTTATAAAATTAATACAAATTCAAATAAATTTTATACCATTTAAAAAGAATGAAAAGAATTCAGAATAAATTATTAAGAATTCAGGGTTAATTCCAAATGAATTTCATTCCATCGCAAAAAAATTAAGACAAAATATATTTTTTTTTCAATGAAACTGTAGTTAATTTTAAAAAATCTTTGAGGAAATTTAATAGAATTGGATGAAATTTATATGAATCTAAGATAATTTAAAAGAATTTTAAGGAATCAATGAGACTTTGATAAACTCCATAAAAATTTAAGTGAATTGAATAAAATTTAAAACATAAAAAAATTTCCACTGAATTGAGTAAAATAAGGCTTGAAAGAATTCAGAGTGAAATTCATAGAATTTAACTGAATTTAAAAATAATAATTAATGATTTAGATAAAATAAGAGTGCATTTAAAGAAAAAAAGAGAAAAGTGAAAAGAATTTGGCAAATTAAAAAAAAATTAAGTAAATTACAAAGAATTTAAAATCATTTAGAATGAATTGATAAGAATTCTGAGTTATTTCTAAATGAATTTAAATGAAACAAAAAAAAATTTTTAGTATGAAATATTTATTTGATTTTAGTAGAACTGAAGAGAATACAGAAAATTTTTTAAAAATTTAAGAGAATTTTAATAAATTTATGCGAATTTGAGATAAATTTAATATATTTTAAGTGGAAGCAACAAAATTGTTAAAATCCAGAAACAGCCTTCTGGGTAGATTAAAAAAATTTCAATTTCAAGTAATTCAGTGAATTTGAGGGCCATTCTAAAAATTTTATGTTAAATTAAAGAAAATTTAAAAGAATTCGAAAGAATTCAAACATCACCAAATTGATATTTTTATGTTCAAAAATGACTTATATTATTTTTTAAAAGTGACTAAACGCAACTTCATTGATTGTGCGGTTGCCATTAAAATTGTACAAAATTCAACATTAATAAAAAAGCTCGCTTCCTTTTCATGTAAATTGTAGCTAAAAATATATTTTGAACTACTAAAGGATCCTTTAAAGACTTTTACAAACTTGACGTTGATAAAAATTCGTTTAAATTTTAAACTATTCTTGGAAATTAATACTTTTTGTAAAGATTCACTATTTTAGTTAAATTGTTAAAAAAATAAAACAAAATTCATGCATTTTGTTGCAAATTCTTCTTTTTGGTGGCAAACTAATCTTCTAGGTAATTGTTTTTTATGTAAGAATAAAAACTTTTTTTGTTAAAATATTAACTATTTAATTTTTTGTTGAGGTTTCATTTTTTATAAATTCATTTTCTTTTAAGAATCAACCACATGGTTTGAAGTTGATCTATTTAATAAAAATAAATTTTTGTTGTTGTTGAGGATTTGTCTTTTAAAAAGAAAATTCAACTACTTTGTCGTAAATTAACTTTTTTTTAAAAATCTATATTTTTGTTTTTGAAATTCTATAATGTGCTATAAAATTAAACTTTTTGATTGAGAATAATCTTTATTGTTGAAAATTTATATTTTTTATTTAAAAATGTAACTACTTTAGTAGAAAACCTGACTAAATCTGACAGAAAATTAAATTATTTAATGTGAGATTTTTCTTTTTTTTTGTTTAAAAATTAATTTTTTTAACCTAAAAATGTGGTTGTTCCATTTTTGTTTGAAAATGTTCCCCTTATGAGTTGAAAATTAAACTACATGGTATAAAAAATGGAAATATATTGTTAAAATTTCTTATGTTTTAACTGCATTTATCTGGTTAAAAATGTTATTCATGTTTTGTAAACTGAAAGTTTAACAATTTCATTTTTAGTTCAAAATTTTCCTTTTAGTTGAAAATTTATCTATTTGGTCGTAAATTAACTTTTCATTGAAAATTTTTATTTTTGGGTTCATGATTCAATACTTTTGTAAAAAATTCAATTAGTTTGTTGGTATTTCGTTTTTTTTATCTGAGAATTAATTAATTTTATTCTATTTCTGGTTAAAAATTTTCTCCTTAATAGAATAAAAATTGCACAATGCGGTAAAGAAAAATTAACTATGTTGTTCAAAATTTGTCGCATTCTTTTAATTCAACTGGTTGATAAAAAGTTTTTTTTTCGCTGTTAAAAATTATTTTTCCTTAATACAAATCTAATTGTTCTATTTTTTGTTAACAATTTATTTTTTTTTTAGTTTCAAATTAAACGACTTAGTTAAATTTTCGTCTTTTTGGTAGGAAATTATTAATTTTGAGCATAAAAATCATTTTACTGTTTTTGAAAAATGCAACTTCTTGGTTGAGAATTATTCTATTTTCATATAAGGGTTTAACTATTTTGTTAAAATATTAACTATTACATCTTCTGTTGAATGTTTAATCACTTGGACTTAAGTAGGAATACTTTGTGTAAAATTAATTGTTTTTACTGGTCTAATTATTTGAAATTTTCCCTTTTTTCGAAAATTGTTCTTTTTTTAATTTTTTAATTTTAAAATGTAACTTTTTTATTTTTGGTTAAAAATGTTTTCTTTTAAGTTGAAAATTGAACTATTTGGTATAGAAAATTCAACTACTGCTTTAAAAATTCTTCTTCGGTTGCATTTAAATGGTTCAAAATTTTTTTTTCAAATTATTTTACAAACTGAAAATGGACTAATTAAATTTTTAGTTTGAAAATTATCATTTTGATTTAAAAATTTAAATATTTTGTTAAAATCCTATCTGTCCATTAAAAAATTTCTTTTTTTTTCTTGGGTTAATTCTTTTTTTGCAGTTTGAAAGTTAACTGTTTAGGCAGAAAATTAATCTTGTTTCTTGAATATTAATCTAGTTGGTTGTGAATTCAACTATTTTGTTGCAAAAATGTTTTTTCGTTAAATTAATCTTGTTGAAAACTCTTCTTTTTTTGTTTAGAACTAAATTATGAGGTTGAAAATTCATGTATTGTGTTGAATTTTTTTGGTAGTAAATATATATTGGTAAGTTGAAAATTCTGCTATGTGGTAAAAAATTGAACCGTTTTGTTTAAATTTTTATTATTTTGCAAAAAAATTCACCTATTTTGTTAAAGTTTTTTTTTTGGTTTGCTAAAGACGTATTTTACGTTTATGAATTCTAATTATCAAAATCAATTTAAAAAATATATTAAATTTAATACAAAACAATTGAAATTTCTAACATTTAAAAAAAAAAATTTTTTTAACCGAATAGTTGCGTTAACAACCACAGAGATGAACTTTTCAGTATAAGAGACGACTTTTCCGAAAATATTTAAACTTTTAACCAAATAGAAAAATTTTTAACTTAAGAAGAAGAATTATCTCAAAAAGAGTTGGATTTTTAACAAAAAAGTTATTTTTTAACCATGAAAGATACATTTTTAACCAAAAAGGATGATTTTTCTACTATAAAAGATAAATTTCCAATCGAAGAGGATACATTTTTATTAATGTAGTTAAAATTTTGACCAAAAATGATAAATTAACATCGTAGTGAAATTTTCTAAACATAATTAAATCTTTGAACAAAATAGTTGAAAGTATAACTAAGTAGTTCGAAATCAAAAAAGTTCATTTTTTACGACGAAAGATGTTTTTTCTACCATAAAGGATAATTTTCAACAGCAACAAAAAAAGGTTTGTAGCTAATAAGTCAAATGATTGACAAAAAAGTAAACTTTTAATTCGGAAAAAATCAATTTTCAACAAGATAGTAAAGTTATCAGCAAAAGTTTCAAAAATTTCAACAAAGAAGAATGATTTACTATATAAAATAATTAACAAAATAATGAATTTTTGAAAAATCTTCAAAGTTCCAACCGAAAAGATGAACTTTCGAGCAAGAAAATCAATGTTCTACCAAAAGAAAGAATTTTTAAGAAAATACATGAATTTTCAACAAAATTATTTAATTTTAAAGCCAAAAAGACGAATTATTTGTATAAAAGTTTAATTTTAACCTAAAAAATATGATTTTTTAACCAAAAAGTTTACTTACAACTGAGCAATTTAATTTTCTACCAAACTGTTAAATTTTTGATTTAATATTTATTAAGATGAACTTATTGCACAAATATGTTTGCAACAACGGTGCGGCACCTTTTTGTGCCTTTTTCAAAGTAAAATTGTTCCCAAATAATATTTTTAAGGAAATAAATAATATTCGCTAGTCAAATTTCAAGGTAGTCGAAATTTCTTTTAGCACAGTACTTTCAATTTAACCATTATAGAATTTGTTGATCATTAAATCCCTTTTTGTGCAGGTATTGTTTTCACATTTTCTAATCAAAAATATAATTTTTGATAAAAACACTATCAAAAAAAAAAATTTAACAACTGCGGTCAAAGTAAATGATAAATAAGTAAGTAAAATTGTAAGAATTTTGATTCTAGTCCAACTCTCTTTTGAGAGAAATCATTTTGCGGATAAACCATAATCTGACAACCTCGAGGCACGACATGATTCTGAAATATTATGAATTGCACGATTGGAAAATGTTTACATACAAATTGACATCTAACGTCAAATAAACTTAATTTTTATTTGTGTGATAAATTTTATAAATAAGTTTTTTTATTGGACTATTTCTTAACAATAACGGGTAATTATTTAATTTTAAAGTTTCTTTAATTGAATATGAATTATTTGTTTCTGGATCTAAAATCACTGAGTCTTATAGACTTACCAATAAGTCACTTCATTAGGCTAATCTTTTACTAAATTTGTGATTTAAATTATATTTAAGATATTGACCACACTATGTTTGTTTCCTAAACCAATCTTCAATAATGTTACCTTCATGAGTTCTTTTCAATGGAAAGATTAAAAAAAATTTTAGTGTTATTATTTCCAATTTCGTAACTGAACTTTGAGAAGTCCTATGTGTTTTTATATGCATGAAAAAATTCATAATTTTGTTTATTAGAAATAATAGCAAATATTTTGTCCGCACATTTTTTGTATATTAACGGTCTGAAGTTGAAATTTCCTAAGGCTCTATTTTCGACATCTTCTTATACTAGATTGGAACTGTTAGAGAAAAAGGAAAACCCATAAGACAACCAACAATTTTTTACAATATTTATTATTGAACATAAAACCTTTATTATTAAAAACCTTTTTAATTGCTATTACATTTCATTTTTCGAAACTTTTGTAAGATTCTCATTGAGATTTAATTTTTCTTTAACAACATCCAAAGCCAAATCCAGAGGTATATTGTCAAACATGGAAACCACGATTTTTACACAATGTTTGAAATATCAGCTATCTTTATCGAAATAATCGGGTTTTTCTGATAATTGTTTTAAGATTCGAGATAAAAAAAGCTCAATTATAGGTCGGGAATCGAAAGGATAATACTATTATTATTCTCTATTTTAAATTCGTTTAATGCACCTAGGGAAAGCAGAAGCTTTAGCTGTAATGGGACCACGTGACTTTAGCCTATAAGATATTTGATCAATAATATATGTCTTTTGTTTCCATCTTTCAAAAATATTATTACATTTCTCCTCTATAGAAATAATCAGAGGTTTTTACTTTCTTGTAAAAATTTGCATTTTTTAGCATTGTTTCTATGGACAGACTTTTCGAAAATAATCTCTCAGTTTTTTTGCAGAAATTTTATTTACATTTTCCTTTTTTCTGTGAATTGCCTTACTTTTTGAACTTATTGTTGCCTATGAAGTTTGAGATATGTGTGGTAACTTCCTTCGTGATATTCTTTTTTAATCCGGATTTAGGACTTGGATACTGTTTTCTAAATTAGTTATCATATTGTTAACAGGAATTTCTTGTTATTAAAAGAAAATTTTTAAAAAAATTAAAACGACTAAGTTTTATAGCCGTATCAATGAGTCCTTTTATTAGGTCAATCTTTTGACTAAATTCATTATGTGAATTATAGTTAAAATATTGTCTAGATTATGTTTGTTTTCTGAACCAATTTGTGATAATGTTACCTCAATGTGTTTTTTAATGGAAATATTTTTGAAAGTTATCGTATTATTATTTTCAACTTCGTGTGTGAAGCTTAAAGAGTTTTCTATGTTTTTAAATGCTTCACTAAATTCATTAATTTTTTCATTAGAATAGATAGGAAAAATGTCGTCAACATATCTTTTGTATATCAACGGTCTGAAGTTTGAATTTATAAGGCTCTATCCTCGACTTCGTCTAATACATTATTGGAAATTAACGGAGACAAAGGAGAGCCCGCAGGACAACCAACAACTGAAATAGAGTGTTAAATATGCCCATACAACAAATTCTGGTTAAAAGTATCAGAACCTTGTGGATGACAATTTTTTAGGCAATGTTGAAAGAAATTCAGGTAAATTTAGGCAGAATTTCTGGTAAGGTTAACCAGAAATCTTTACGAGACAGTTTTATGGTAGCTTGGGAATACAACTCTCTGGCCAACATAACCAGATATGCTAATACACTTAAACAGAGGCTATGGTAAGCTCAACCAGATATTCTGGTACCCATCAATTTTTCGTAATCAAAATTCAATACTTTTTACCTTTATAAACTTTTCCTAACCCCCTCTGAAGTTACATGGACTGCCTTCAAAAAAAAATCTATAAAAGTTTCAGAAAACAAAGTGCAGCAACTATATCCCGCTTCACAAATATTCAATCTCCCTCTATGTGTATATATTAATAAGTGGCGATAGATACAACACTTGAAGCAAAAGCGGCATATTATTGATGCATTCTGTTTCACAAACTCTTCGTTATGAAATTTTTTTTCGGGATATGGCATAATATGCACTAAAATCACTTGGTCAATGCTAACAGTATTAAGCATTCACTTTGTTTATTTAATGTCTACAATGTGAATATTTCCAGGAATATATTTCGAAGACACCCAAAAAATTTGTGCATGATTTGAAAGTATCCTTGTACCACTGGTGTTTAGACACATAATGCGTAGCTTTATCTTATGACACAACTAAATTCACGGTTTACTATTATTATTTATACTTATATAACTGAGAATATATTAAACAAATAACGAATGTTCGGGAATTGGACATTTACGACAAAGTTTCACTTGACACATCCAGCATTACGTCATGAGACGAAAGACGCACATTTCTTAGCTTTCATTAACGAAGGAATCAGTTTTTTCTTATGCTGGTTTTAATATTAAAATAGAATAAAAGGTAAATTATAGATCGGGAAACCCTAGGATGATGAAACTACAATTGTCCATTTTAAATTTATTTTGAATTTCAGCTGTAATGGAACCACGTGATTTTAGCCCGTAAGACATTTTGTCATTAATATATGTTTTATTGTTCTTATTTTATCACAATATCACATTTCTTCTTTATGTAAGGTATCAAAGATGTTTTTACTTTTTGTAACAATTTTCATTTTTCAGCATTGTTTCTACGGTTTCCTCATAATCACTAAAATTAGAAGCTACAGCCACATTTCCTTTGTCAGCTTTTACAAAAATAATATCTTTGTTATTTAAGTGGAACTTTTTCATATTTTCTATTTCTTGTGAATAACGTTGTTATTAAAATTTATGTTTGTAGATGAAATTTGAGGTAAGTGTGTTAACTTTCTTTCTGATATTTTTTTTCCTTTAAAGTTCAAAACTCGGATACTGGTTTCCAAATTATTTATGATATCAATATAACAGAAACCTTTTTTTCGTTAAAAAAAGAAATTCTAAAATGTTTTTAAGGTAATAGTTGCAGCTATACGAGTGAAAATTCGTTTACTTAAAATGTTTTCAAACCATTTTTCAGTTCTCATTTTCTTAACTTCATAATAATGTTGAAAAATCTTAATTCTCCTAAATTTCATTTTTTGTTGTTCTTATCTGGTTTCAAAATGTATTTTCTCTAGAATTAATGATTGCAAAGCATAAAAACTATTCATAGATTGTTCTTTGATATTTCTATATAAAAAGTGTTTTACATATTGCAAGTAGTTTCCTCTATGGTTAATGCGCGTCTCTAAAAAAAAATTATTTTTATAATAAAGCATCAACGCGCTTCGAACTGCTTTTCATTTTTTTTTCGCAACAACGCAATCTGAAAATTTCGCGAATTTTAAAGATCACCCCCATAGCACACAATATTCCCTGAATATTGTAGCAATATTGTTTTACAATATCCCGAATATTTGATTTCATATTTCATCAATGTAGCTTTAATTGAGAACTGTCCGCCATTTGCAATATTTTGCGTAAATATTGAAAAAATATTGCAATGCAAGATACAATTTTTTTGTATTGAACAGTGCTGTCATGTTGTACGGAAACAGTGCAGAAACATTTAATTATAATATTAATCTTTCTTCTCGGAAGTTGTGTAAATGTTGCATGGTAATATTGACGGAATATTGCTGTGCAAGATTCTTTTTTATTTATCGAAAATTTGTGTAAGGTTGCATGAAAATATTGACAAAACATTCCGTGACAATTTCAGCTAATAATTGCATTGTAATAAAACTTTTTCTTGTAGAAAATATACAGATAATTATATTTCTTTACGGTAAACACCTTTGATTATACAGTTTTGTACATAATTGCCATTATCTGATAAATATTCTGATAAATAATATAAAAAATGTAACACTTAGGTTTTAGATATGAAGTGACTTATAACTAGAATTTCAGCTGAAATTGCCGAGAAGCTATCTATGTTAAGGAGCATAAAAAACTCTTACCTAAACAATGTTTGTCTAAGCTATTCGCTTCGAAGTTGCTATGAAAGTATCAAGTGATCCATCACATATATTAAAATCTTGACGATCAGAGAGTTTCTCATTAAAAATTCTACATATTTCCGAGATTGACGTGTGAAAGCCAGACTCTCTTTTATGACCTTGGTTCTTCAGAAGGAACTCTTATTTATATCTTTTTTAGTAATTTGGGACAATCTATATAGCTATTAAAGAGCTTGTATTGGAAAATAAACCCTGACTTTTTCCTTCTCCCCTTAAGAAAATTAATTCCAATTATTTCAGAAGTTATAGACAAATATTCTAAATTTCTAGGTATTTGCAATTTATGAGCTACTTATTTAAAAAAATGCTTTTGTACTGATTTTAGATTATTTTCGTGAACACCAGAGTATATATTCCACACTATAGATGCATATTCTAGAATTGGCCTAAATATTGATGGGTAGAGGATTTTGATAGTTAAGACTTTTTGGAAATCGGTTGAGAATCGCAAGATAAATCCCAAGGTTCTCAAATCTTTAGATACAATTTTTTCTATGTCCGTCACAAAGTCTTTTTTGTCCATGAAACCATACTCCTAAGTCCTTAACAACGGAAATGTTCTAAAGTGAACAATTGTCTGTGCTATACGTGAAAGAGATCTTACCTAATTCACGTGAAAAGCTCATACTTGAACATTTCGAAACTTTAAAAGTCATAAAATTCTTTTTACACCAAATTACAGTATTATTAAAATATTTCCGAAGTATTTGAGCATCAGTTATAGATCTAATTTCGATGAATAGATTTAAAACAGAATATAGCAAAAATCTCGCTTATTTTATCACATGAGTTATATCATTAATAAAAATATTCAATAAAATTGGCCCTAAGTGTGATCTTTGAAGAACTATTTGTATAGATTTCCTTTAACGCCGTACGATTTTAATTAAGTAAGTAGTGCAGCATGGCTTACTCTGGCGCGTCTACTTGTGAACTTTCATCCATCACTTTTGTGATGTGCTGCCAAAATAGAAAAGGTTATTAATAGTGGATCTTTCTTGAGAAAATCCATGCTGTTACGCTAAAAAAATATTTTTGAATGAGTCCCTCAATACATCGGCTACAAAACTTTCTAAAATTTTTTCCATAACATTTAAAATCGAAATTGGCCTATAGTTTCTTAAATTATTCTCTACTCCTGACTCATGAATCGGACTTATAGCGGACATCTTCGAAGAATTAGGTACTATACCTGTCGACGGTGAGTTATTGAATATGGAATTCCATCTAGGCATGCGCTCTTATTAACATCTAGAAGATATTCCATCTGGGCCCGCGCTTTTATTATCATCTAAGTGTTTAATTTTGGTATTTGCATCATCAGGTGACAATTGTGGTTTTGATAAACTAATGTCGTGATCAAAATCTGTTTTCATATTTCGTAAAATTTTGTCTTCGTAGACAGATCTGAAGTAGGAAGCAAACATGTTTGCATACTTGCTTCTGTTTGCTTCTGTTTGCTTATAGTTTACAAAACGTCAAAAGTTTTTTTTATTATTTTCTATACCTGTCTCTATTTTATCAGTATATTTTCGGTGAAATAAGTCACTTAGCGCTTTGCAACATGACCTTAGAGAAGACAATAATTCGTAATTATAAGATTTTTGTGTTTTCTTATATTTTTTATTAGCTGCTATTTTTAGATTGATTAGTTTTATGATCTAAAAGTTAAATTATTTTGTGTACTATAAAGTTTTCATGATCTTCTGAGGGACATATTTTGAGATTACAAAATTAAGGTGATATTATAAACAATTTGTTGCGTCTTGTACCTCTTTTCGTTTAAGCTCTGTATCCCAGTTTACCTCAGCGATATAATAATGGATACGTTGGTGACTCGCTTTCCTAAAATCTAATACAATATGCTTATATTATAAAGAGTCAAAAATTTCCTGTCAGTTTAGCTTTTATTTCTAATGGCGAATGGAAGAAATCACTTTTAATAAAGTGGTTTATACATACAACTATTTCCTTCTGAGAGTCACTAAAGAAAGCTAGATCTAGTAATCTAGCACGTACATGTTTTAATTATTTAATTACGTGAGATTTAGGAATCCAAAATTTTGAACTATAATTTGTGCAGCTTTCTTGATAGAGCTTTTTACATTAGGTTCGAAATCTATTTTTACCTCATCGTTACTATTCATCCAACATATACCGGGTAAATTATAGTCACCAAATAGCAGTAGTTTAACTTGTGAAAATTCAGTGGAAATATCAATAACTGATAATGCGTGCTCATCATATAGGTCAGATGACGAATCTGGAGGCGCATATAAAGATCCGACAACATAATTATTATAACTTGCCTAAATATTTACAAATATTTGCTAAACTTTATTACATTTCATTGTTACATGTTCGCTATAAACCTAATCCATAACTGCTATTAACACTCCACCTTCTCTCTAATGTTGGCTTGTTAAAACATCTCTGTCTTATGTGAAAACCTTATATTCATTTAGCCCTGGTTCTGCATTTTTTATACCTCCTTAAAGCCTTATCTCAGTAAGTACAATAATGTCATATTTTGTAACAGTCGTTTCCAAAGCCCTATGGAGGTGATGAAGCTTAGTACGTAGCCCCCTAACATTTTGATAATATATTTAAAGACATGGTGAAAACAAAGAAGTAAGGCTAGGGTGCTGTGATGTTGCTGTACTTACTTTATTGCAAATTCAGAAGTAGAGTCCACAATTTTTGGGAATTCCTTGCACAAACTTGATTTTTTTGTTTTTGTAGCCCTTGTTCCTTAGTTCCTTAAGTTCCTTTTGCAGTTTCCTGTAGTGATCTCGTAGCATAATAGTTTGATCCGCATAATAGTTTATGTCTTTTTTATATTTTAATTTTTGTTTCAGCACAAAGATAGCCGATTCCGGGTCTTTAAATACTACCTTCAAAGGTCGAGTTGTATAAACTTCATTTTTTCTCCAGTCTAATGACCTTAGAGCCGTCGAGACATACGTTGGATAACTTACTAAATACCCTAATAAGTTTTGACATATCTTCAAACATTCTTGCTTGAGCACTACTCGCTGACGATTCCGGGATCCAAAAAAAAATAATGTTGTTCAGGCGGTTTTGCTTATCCACAATCTCGGTTACAATATCCTCTGCACTTCAAGTTGGGCTGATTTCTTCTTTGTCGTGATCCACTTTTTTAAGATGACTTATACGTCTCTCACATGCAGTTTGCAAATCATGCAAATCCTCTTCGCACTCTTTATTTTTTTCTGCCAGTTTTTAATAAAATGATTTAAGATTAAAGACCTTATCTTTCACTAATTCAAATTTATTTATCAGGAAATTGTTCTGTATGGCGATTTTTTCAAGTCAGCCAATAAAGCTTGATTACTAGATCTTCGAGACTTTTTGTCCACCTTATTCAGTCTTTTGGAGATGATATTTAGCTGAGTTGGAATTTGTGAGAGTGTCGGAACAACAGATGGATCATCTGTCGTTGGAGTTGTGGAGATGGATGAATTTTGCATCGGCGCTGGGATGGTGCGATTTGCAAATAAAAAATTTAGACTTATTTTAGTTAAATCAGATGTAGGAGATAATATCGAACCATCAAAACTGTCCCGATTGTCCTCATCTAACTCTGAAATATGGTGCTTATCGAGCACACACATAACACTTTTTCAGTTATCCGCATCCTTAGTTGGCGGAACATCCTTAACTGATAAGAACGTGGACAATGAAGTATTTTTCGTCTTGTCAAATAGAAATCTGCAAGCACCGCAGACTATAATGGTAGTTTTATTCTTTTGGTAAACTTTATAGAAGTAGCTGCACCATTGATGGTAAGAGTCATTGCAGGAATCGCAGGAGTGAGCAGAGTTTATTTTACCTATTTTTTTATCATACTTGATGCAGAATACCATTTTTCTTGGTGATAATTGGCTGACGATTTTCGCAGAAGGTGGTTGTTTTTTTTGTGACATTTTTCTTAGAATTAAGCTCTTTAAAATGTACAATTCAACTAGCAGATCTATAAAGTTGTTTCTCTTTATTCTTGTTACGTATCGGTAACGTAGCGAAGACGTGTACGTTGTATTCACTTGCTAGGTTAATTTACTTAACAATGAATTCTTAATTTAAAAGCATTGAATCACAGGCAGCCGAACCTGACATAACATGTCAGAAGTCTTGATAATTATCTTTATCAAAGTTTACTTTTAAGAAAACCGCTCTTTCACTGAGAAAATCACAAAATTACCGAGAGGAGTCGACCGACATTAGTAACACTTTGGCATAAGAATTGAATTGCAAGACCTGTTTTCTAGTTAAGAGAAGTAATATTGCAATAAAATATAGTTATTCTCTTGACCATACTTTGGAATTATAGGACTTCATAGTTTTAATTATAACTGATTAAATTTAATTGATAGCAGTTTATTATTATTATAACTATTATATGTATTTTATAAATGTTAGGTCCTACAATTCTAAAGTAAGGTCAAGAGAATGACTATATTTTAACGCAATATTACTACTTTTAACAAGAAAATAGGTCTTGCAATTTCATCCTTAGGCAAAATTGCAGTGCAACGTTTCATATATTTTCTACACGAAAAAGCTTTATTACAGTACAATCATGAGTTGAAACTGCTACGGAATGTTTTGCAAATATTTCCGTGCAATTTCACACAAATTTTGAATAAAAAAAAATCTTGCACATCAATATTATGTAAATAATACCGTGCAACATTCACACAACTTTCGATATGAAAATCGAATGTTGCAATTAAATGCCTATGACATATTTACACATAATACTTAAGCAACTTTCAATATAAAGAAAAAAATGTTCGCACAGCAATATTTCGTTAATAATACAGTGCAACATTCACACAACTCTCGATAAGAAAAATGAATCTTATAATTAAATGTTTCTGCAATATTTCTGTATAATGTTACAGCAAATTTTAAAACAAACAAATGTATTTTGCAATGTAATAGCTTTTTACTATTTTCGCAAAATATTGCAAGTGGCCAGCATTTCCTATTTGCAACTACATTGATGGAATGTTAAATCAAATATTTCGAATGTTGTGGAGCTATATTGCTACAATATTCAGGAAATATTGCGTATTTTGGGGGAAAACGCCTTTAGATTTTGAGAAAAATATGAAATAAAATTGGTTGCGATTCTGAAAGAAGTCGAGCGCAAAGGTACAATGGCTCACCATTTGCGAAATAACGCATCAACGACTACTCCGGTAAAAAGACCATCGCCTCTTTCAAATACCGGTCGGGCGGTCAAATGTTAACTTTTCTCGGGTACATAGGGCCGAGGAATGAATAGTTCGCCCAGAAGAAATCAAGGGGTGGCTATGGGTTCGAAACCTTTGCATATTTGAATGCATTCGACTTTCAAATCCCCGGAAAAATCGCGATGGAATACGCAGCGTCCATTCGCGGATGTGGAAAATTGGCCGGTAGTCAAATCACGCAGCTTTCATTGCGACTGTCGCGGAAAAATGTTGGTTGCCTACCACGAGCGAGAGAGAGAGAGAGGAAGAAAAAATCAAACCATTGTTTGCAAACGAGAATTCGATCGAGTGCAAGACCAATAGTTTTCATTTCTATGTTTTTTTGTCCCGCCCTATTTGCAACCAACCGAGAAACCATTTGAGTGCATAACGAGTTTGTAGGACGGGGTTAAACGAGTACAAGAGATCGTTTTAAAAACGTTTCAAACGCGAGAATTGATTGGAAAAGGAAACAAAAAAAATGCACACATTCGTAGAATAAAACAAATATTGTTATTAGTCGTTTGATGAGTTTTCGTCCTATTTTTTTATTGTGATACAGTTGTGGGCAATTTGAAAATTGATGGAAAATATTTACATTTACTGAAATATATGAAAAATAAATTACAACATTATTTGAGCATCCCTCTTGCAAATTAACTTTTATAAAAAGCTTCTTGCAGATTGGTATCGCGTTATTATTAATTTGCGAGGAATCCTAGGTTCGAGGGATTTTTAAACATTTCAGAGGGTTCAAAATATTCTATGAAACTTTAAATAATTCCAGGAATTTTGTCTTTGTTTTAATAATTTGAAGGCGGTTTGGAGGATCTTAAAGGTTTTACGTTATTTTTAAAGATTTTAAGGAATTTTAAATAGTTTTTAGTAGTAAGAAAGGATTTTATATAATTTTAAAGTTTATTATATCTTTAAGAATTCTGAAGAATTTTCAAGAGTTTCAAAAAGTTTCAAGGGATTTTAAAAGTTTTTAAAGGATTCAGAATATTCTCAAATATTTTTGAAGATTTTGACAAATTTCTAATAGATTTCAATTATTTGAAGAAATTTCAAAGGTTTTTAGGGTTGTTTTTCAATATAACAAAGGAATTTTTAAGGAATTTAAAAAGCCTAATATGATTTTAAATGAATTTCTTAAATACTCTATATTATTTTTAAAGATACTTAGAATTTTGAAATAGTTTTTAATAGTTTTCAATAATTAGAAGGTATTCAAAAACAATTCTAAAACTTGCATTATATTTTTATAAATTCAAAAAAATTTGTAAGAGCTTTAAAAAATGTTAAAGTATTTTGAACGATTTCAAAAGGTTTGAATTATTCTTGGTTATTTCCATAGATTCTAAGGAATATTGAATAATTTTTAAAAGTTTCCAAAACATCTTTAATATATTTCAATTATCCAAAAGGATTTCAAAAGATTTTAAAGTATTTTTAAAACATTCAAGAAATTTTCAAAAGCTTTAAAAAGTTTCAAAGGATTTTAAGGAAATTCAGAGTATTTGAAATATTTAAGGTTATTTTTTTAAATTCCAAGCAAGGTGAAATATGTATTTTTTAATAATTAGAAGGGATTTCAAAAACATTTTTAACATTTTTTTTTTTAATTCATAGGAATTTTCGAGAGCTTTAAAAAGTTTCAAGGGATTTTAAAAAATTTCAACGGAATTTAATTACTTCGGGATTTTTATGTATTTCAATTATTTAAAGGGATCTTAAAGGATTTTAGGGTATTATTTAAACATTCAAGAAAATCTTAGGAGCTTTAAAACATTTTCAGGAATTTTAAATAATTAAAAAAAAATTTTAATATTTTGATCTGAATGATTTGAGGGGTTTAAAAAATGAACAACGGGTTTTAATGAATATTATAAAATTGTCCAAGGTATACAATAATTTTATAGGATCTATACAGGTTTAGGATATTTAAAAGATTCTGAGGGATATCATAATATTTATGAGGATTTTATAATCTTGAGAAATTTTAAAAGCTTTTAAGGTATTTTACTAAATTTTTCAGGATTTCATGAAATATAATCAGATTTTCTATAATTTTGCAGGATCTTTTAATATTTCAATAAATTTCATAGAATTTATCTACTATAATTAAAAGATTCCGCGAGATTAAAAAATTTTAAATACTTCAATCTATTTCTGAAGATTTTTAATAATTCAAAAGAATTTATGATATTTTAAAAGATTTCAAAGAAGTTTGAATTGATTTCAATAATTTAAAGGGATTTTAGAGAATTTAAAATATTTTACGATACTTTTGATAAACTAAAAGTATTCGCAAGAGCTTTAGAATATTTTCTGCAATTATTGTAATTCATTTGGCACCCTGAATTCTTATTAGTTTATTTTGATTACATCTTAATTTATTGTGATTCTCTTAAATTATCTAATTTATCTAAATTCTTCTAAATTTACTCAATTCTACGCAATTATATCGATTAAAAAAAATTAAGCCTTTGTTCAATTGATGCTAAAGTTATTTGAACTTATCCTAAATTTTTAAGCATTCTATCAAACTCTTTTAAATTCCAATAAATTTGCATAAAATCATTTCAGTCTAACTGAATTCAAGGGTTTTTCATGTATTTAAATTTCTTTAACTTATTTGATTTTTTTTAATTTACGATGAGTTTTTATGAATTCCATCGAATTCTTATCATTTTCCTTAAGCTCATATAAGTGCACTCCAATTAAAATAAGAACATTGCAATTTTTGAAAATTTTTTGAAATAAATTAAAATTATTTTTAAGTTTTATAAAATCCTAAATTCGTTAAAATAAACCATAAATCCTTGTAATTTTCACTGAATTTTTTTTAATTCTTCTAAATTTAGATAAACATAGTCACATTACTAATGCACATTAATCACTTTTAGTAACTTTTTGGGCTGTGAATTAATTACTTTCTGTCACTTTTTTACTTTTTTATGTAAACTAGGTAGCCCTCCGAATAATATATTAAAAGTAAGTTTTACGTTCCCATACCTCCCCTCTCCACACCTGATTACCCTTTTAACATTCCCCAGATAACATGCCCCTTTCCCTGCCAACCTTCACTTCCTGTACTTCCTCTTCCTTACCCAATTTGCTCTACTCACACCTTTCCTTATTTCCCTTACATTCCCATCCCTAGTTTCCCCTTACTTTCTTTACTTCGTCTACCTTCCCTTACTTCCCTGTCCTGATTTCATCTCAATTTTACTCACTTTCTCTTACTGATCTCACTCCTCCCTTTAGTATACGTCACTGTCCTAATTGTCCCTCACTCGACCCTACCCCTCCCTCACTGAACCTACTTTCCCTTCCATAATTTCTCTCACTTCACCTAATTCCCGTTCCCTCATTTTCTTCTACTTACCCTTATTTCGCACGCAAAAATTCCTCTCACTTCTCCGTACTTTTCCTTTTCTTATTTGCTTTAATTTGCCCTGCCTATAATTTTATTCATTTTCCCTCACGTCTCTTACTTTCCCTAACAAAATTTCTTCTAATTTTCCCTTATTTCCTTCCAATGATTTTCCCTTACTTCCCTGAGTTCCCGTTTTTTAATTTTCTCTCACTCACCTCTAGCCCTTCTCATTCCTCCACGTTTTCCCTACTTTTTCGCACATAATTTCCCCTACCACTGCGCTACACTCCCCCTCATTTTCCTTACTTCCCTACCCCTAGTTTCTCCTTAATATCCCTAACTTTCTCTACTTTCCCTTCCTCACCTCACCACGTGTTCACCCTAATTTTCCCTACTTCCTCTTTCCTTTGTTCCCTCAATTTTCCCTCCTTCCCCTTTTGCTTATTTCCTCTTCCTTCCCCTAGCTTCAGACTCCTTATTTCCCCTTACTTTCACTCCTTGAAAAAGCTCGATGAACGGAAATCCGACCAAAACTATAAGACTTTCTGGCCGAAGCTATGAAATCCTAAAAATTGAAAAATTAAAAATGTTTGTATGCCGATCATAAAACACTCTATATTAAAAATGTTGCAAGGCCAGAGTTTTAGTCTTTGAATAATAAAGTTGGGGAATTTTGAAAATCAAGTTTTCTGAACTCTTTTCTAATGAGCAACTGATAAATTTCAAATTTCGAAGATTTGCAATGAGAACGCTTGAACAAATCCTCAATTCGGAAACTAAGTTGACGTCTAGCGAAAGGCAATTTTGACTCTGAGCCTCTAGTGAAATTTGTTAAGGTCGTTGCATGCATAAATACGTCGCGTCGCGTCGTTTGGCAGACGTGGGTCTCGTAATGAGGCGTTACGTAAGCAGAATGAAGTTGTCGGTCAGGCATCAAGGAAAGCTCTGTGATCTTCCATGCGAATTCAGCCAACCAGGGGGCAGATCACAGAGTCAAAAGGCAATGTTCGATCTGCCTTGTTTTGAACTGCGTTGATGGGTCTCTAGCTCAAGAGAGAGAGAGCAAGACTCAGAATGAAGAGAGAGAGAGAAGGTTCTAACTGTTCAGGAATCAGGGGTAGTAGTTGCCAATCTAGCGTGTTTATGGTAATTTAGCTCCTGCCACTATGCATATACATCAACCACTCTCTCTGATGACGATCAACTTAAATCAATTTACAAATTTCGAAAGTTCATTTACACCTTTAGCTTCAGCTAAGGATATTCCAGGATGGCCACAGAACAGAGCAAACCTGGAAATTAGGGAAAAGTTTGCGATTTTCAAAAGAAAATTACCAAATTTATGGGATTTTTTTCAACATTTAAGTAGAAACAGTAATTTTGTTTTAGATTTTTAATAATAAATTCGGTAATTCAGAGGAGGTTCATTCTAAAGAGTTGGGAATTGAAATGACAAGAAAGATTTGCACGTGCGAGATAAGCCCCTTATCTGTGACAGCAATTGTGTATCAGTTTGCGGCCGGTGGTGTCCCTTATCTCTAGCTGATGGTCATTAAACATTAAAATCAGTGCTCGGGTGTCATTTGCTCTTTTGTTGTCTGGAAAGATAGCCACTTTGTTATTCGTGTAGTCCTCTTGCGATGTGATGCGGGGCTAAAGGGATGAGTATGAAAGGGTGAGACCGGAGCTGTACTGTTCAAAAGGGAGGTAACTAACTTGTCAAACTAAAAGCAACCTTCTTCTCAGGGCCGCAGTATTCACTAAATTCTGTTTGGGCTTAAAACTCTCTCCGAAACATAATCATTTAAATACCCAAATTAACCTACAGTAAACATGCTGGTACTAAAATGATAATTATTCGGGGGTGGCCGGCCAACTAGTGGACGCTATTAAAATCCAGTTTAAATTGAATTGAAAGCGACGAGCTAGCAACCTTCTGTTAACACTTAGGATCGATATCCTTTAGTGTAGGCTATCAAGGGATGCTCCAGGGGGAGACAAAACCAGCCAAGCGTGGACAACAGTGAAGGCAGCCAACTAATGAGTGGTCATTTTACGCGAGATGAGTGTACTACAGTTTCACATCAATGGTGTCGAAAACACCATTTCTTGTGCTGCATTTTCCAATCGCATGAGTGCCATAGACCCATTTGTCGAGCCTACAGCCCAAATTGTCAAATTAATTAAAAAAATTAAATACAAGAGAAATTTTCTTAAGTACTGGATAACATTGTAAAATTAGGTTAATTAATAACACATGAAAAAGACTAAAGAGAAATTATTATATTATATTATATATCATAGCTTATTCAGACATTAATTTTGTCCTTTAAGCCTCCTTGTTTCATACTTTTTCTCTTCTACCCACCTTCCTCCCTTCTCCTCCATCACTCCGTCTCTTATTAATTCCCCAGCCCTCACTTACCCTCCTCTAACCATCAACCCAATCTACTTCTCTTTCAATCATTTGCACTACTTCAACTCACTTCCTATTTCCCCTTCCTAATTTTTCCTCACTTTCCCAACCCCTATGATCCCTACTTCCCCTTACCTTACTTCACGTCACTTTCCCTACCTTCACTTTCCCTCTTTTCCCTCTTTCTCATCTTGAAACCGTTCCCTTACTTTTATACCCCTTATTTTCTACTCTTTTTTCATAATTGCTTATACTTACCCTAATTTCCTTTCCTTCCTTCTTCTGCTCCCCCTCTCCTCATGTCGCTTACTTCCCTTACTTCCCCTTTTATCCACGTTTTAATTTTCCCTTCTTCCCCTATCACGCACCTTAAAATAAGGTCAATTTAATTTTTTTTTCAAGTTGTGTTTAATTCTTTACTTTTTCAACTATGATATCATTAAGTTTACAATGTGCTATTGTAGAGATTTTTACTTTTAAAAATTTCTATTTCACTTTTCATTTTTGAACGTACATTTTAAGTTTTAAAAATTTTCAAAATGCAGTTTTCAAGACGTGAATCATTAAAAATTTCAAGCGTTTGCATTCAAAAATTTTTTATAACAAAAATTTAAGTTGATTAACTGTAAATATAAATTATTATCGATTTTTTAAACTGACTTGTGGCTCGAGGGTTAATCGAACGATAAATAATTTCACAAGACGATACTGAATCTGTTCAAAATTAATAAACTGTTTTAATTCGAAGGCATTAATAGTGAAACCAATGCAAGCTTCTGACTGGAATTTAATAAATTATTCTTTAATTAAAAATAATTTTGAATTAATAAATTCATTACAAAACGCTTTTATTTGTTTTAAATACAATTTAAATCATGTTTCAGTCAGAAGCATTCCATTTTAAACGCATTCAATTTCAAATTTGTTATTTAAACAATAAAATAACAATTTTTTATTTTTGGCAATATGTAATTGAATGTTTATTTAAAATGTAAAATTATAAATTAAATACTAAAAAATAAGCAATTTAAAACAAAATTTTTTTAATAAAATGGATTGAAAAGTTTTTCTTTCTGAGTGCTAAATTTGAACATTGCAGTTAGGATTTTAATTGTTCTATTAAAAAAAAATTAATTCGTATGTTGAGTTATAAATTTCAAGGTATAAATATATAATGCTTGAATTTCATCATTTTAATTTCAAAATACAGAGAGGAAATTCTGGTGTTTAATTTTTTTTTCAAATAAAAAGAGAAGCCTTTTTGTTATTTACAATTTTATGAAGTTGGAGGCAAGAAAATTTAATATTTTTAACATTTTTATTGTGTTTGAAACAAGAAATTTTTTGTGTTGAATTGACACGGAAAATGTTATATTTTGAAGATTTGTATCTGACTGTAAAGGAGAAAATGTTGGTTTCCTTTTTTTTTTAATTAGTAGAGGCCAATTTGTCTTCCAAACATTGTTATTAAGCTTAGGAAAAGAATTTTGTATTTTCAATTGTTGCCTGCATTAAGAAAAAGAAATTTTTTTGTCATATTTTTATTAAAATGGGAGGTAGAAAATGTATAGTTTCAATTTTGTCTGAATCCAAAGAGGCCCTTTCTTATTATTTTTATCAAGCCAAAAAAAACGAAATTTTTTTTTATTGAAATAGCTCACTTCTTTTTTTCTTATTTTTATTGAGTTGAGGTAAATTTTTAATTTCAATCTTTCCTTCTAGTTCGATGAAGGTAGCTTTTTACTTTCAGCATTGCTGTTAGGTTGGAAGGAAGAAAATTTGGATTTTTAATTTTTTCTGAATTAAAAGAGAGATTTTTTTACCATTTTTATCGAATTAAAAGGAAGGAACTTCTGGTTTTATTTTTTCTGCTTCAAAAGAAATTCTGTTTATTAATTCTTTCTTTGAATTTACTTCAATTAATTTTTTTTTCTTATGAAATTTAATTTAAAACTTCGTTTGTAAAGTGTCAAATAATTTTTATTGTATTTGTGTAAATAGTTGAGTATTTAAATAAAAAATTTCTAAATTAAAAATGTGTTCAGTTGAATTGAAAAAGTTTTAATTAAAGATTTTTTTGATTATTAAAGTAAATATATAAATTTAAAATGTTAAAATATTAAATGAGTTGATGAAAAAATAGAGTTCTAGGGATCTTTCAAGGTTCTTAAGCGATTTTTTCCGATTTCCTGAAAATCTCACAACATTTTGATAAGATCTTTAGGGTATTTGTTCGCGTCTTTAAAACGCCTTGGTCGACCTATTTTTTTTAACTTTTTTGACAGACTAGTATCAATTCATTGAGTTTAAAAAATGGTTTAGTCTGCTTAAATGAAAAAAACTTTCTTGAGATTTAAAATACAGCAATATGAAATATAGGCTAATTGTTGGCATCTTCGAGACGCTTCGGTTGACCTATTGTTGCACCTTTTATGACTTACGAGGACCGATTTACAAAGTTTGGAAAAAATTTGTGTATTCCGTTTATATAAGAAAATCCGTGTTTGTATAAGGAATGCAGCAGTATTGTCTTATGTGCTTGTTCGCGTCTTCGAGACTCATCAAATGACCCATTGAGAAACCTTCTATGACATATTGTCACCTATCAATAGCAATATATAAATTAAAAAAATATATTGCTTATCTTCTTAATATGAGGTAATTTTCTTAATATTGGAAATACACTAACAATGTAAAAAATAAATTTGTTCACATGTTCAAGGTGTATCTTTTTCCCAATTAAAGAACCTCTCATGACCTACAATAACCTATCAGTATCGATTAAACTTTTTTTTAACAAAATTATTCACATTTAATGACCACTCTTGATCCACCAATAGCGACTGAGATAGTTTTAGAAAAAGGTTGAATTTTTTATACGAAGAAAACATCTTTTTAATTTGGAATATAACACTACCCTAAGATCAAAAGTTTTTCATTGAAGCAAAACACATCGATTGACTTCTTAATAGGCTCCCTAATTTTATGAAAATAAGATTTTTGGTAACACAGAAGCATAAGCTTGACAAATATTAAGAGTATTTATTTATTTATTTTTTTTTTTTGTTAAAGAAAAACCTTTGTCTGTAAGAAAGAAAATTTATTTGACACCTATGAGAAAGCACAATACTCAAAGAATAAACCAAAAGTTAGTACACTTATAGTGAATACATTGATAGTAATTTGCAGAAGTATTTTCAAAGATTTTAAAGACATCAAGGGAATTCTTATTTTTTGCTGTGTAAAGTTCATTTGCGCAAAATCGCTATTTTTGTACATTTTCATATGGAATTATAAGTGTCTTAAATAACTCGTTCCTTTGTAGTTTTTCTAACTATTTACATTGTACCGATTTCATATGAAATCGGGCAGTCTGACCCTAGTGATGTCACGGGATTGTTTGGGGCTGTAATATATTGTTTTCCAAGGTTAAATATGAAACAAGTATTTGTTGTTTCTGATCAAAAATTTTTTTACACGAACTTAGGGCTACATTAATATTAAGGAGAATTATGTAAAAATAAACGAATTTATTTTTTAGAATGTTGTATCTCGGAAACCAATTAATATGATTTTATTTTATTTGTAGCACATTGTAGGGTGAACTAAACACTTTTCAAATCAACAAAGAAAATTTTATGAAATTAAAAATTACCAAAATGGCGTAAATTTTTCTAAAAATTTAAAACACAATTTTCTCAAAAAGGCCACCTTCGGTATTTTTGTTGATTTCTTTAGATTTATTGTAGTATAATAAAAATATCCTGTGAGTCTTGTCCTCGCTACACTATTTCTTCTTATAAAAAAACTTATTTTTTATAAATTAACTTTTTTCAAATATGATCTACAACTGTGAAGTTAATGAAAAATGTTGTTGCTTATGTCTTAAGGAATTTAAAATAATATATTTACAAAATTAGTACAGTCGCGAAATTCATAAATATCATATACTTTACAATCTAAATTAGAAAATTAATTAAATAATAATTTTTGGTGTTCTGTCCTGATTTATCATACTTTTTCCTTTATTAGTTTTGCGTGTTCTATTAGTTCAGATTTTTCTACTTAATCTCCTTGTAGTACACTATTACTGCTTTCCATGGATGT
>JAUELO010000234.1:610994-626233 GCA_032357855.1 Amphibolips quercusostensackenii | reverse complement strand
AGGTTAGATCCTTGCGGCACTTCAGAAGTGGGGATGAACTCTGTAGAAAAGTGTTCACAATGCTAAACAAATGTGTGTCTGGAGAGAAAATAAGAGTGTAATAATTCAATCATATTATCCAACAGATCAAGTATTTGCAGCTTACCTAATAATATAGCATGCTCCACTTCATCAAATGGTTTAGAGAGATAAGTGTAAATGTCATTAACTTGATTATGTACAGTTAGTAATTGACGAACATTTTGAGTAAAGCTTAGCAAGTTGGTAGCAGCACATCGGCTAGGAAAAATTCCGTGCTGATTGAACGAGATCACACGCAAAGCCACCAGAGATATAAAACTAAAAATACATAATGCGAATATTTTAGAAGAGCTGCAAGAAACATATATGGGTCTATAGTTAGCAATGAGAGATATGTCATCCTATTCCTAAACAGAAGAGATATGGGTTGTTTTCCAGACAGTAGAAAAATAATCAATTTGAATAGAAAAATGAAACAAAATTTTTAGTGGAGGAAGCAAAAATCAGAACAATTTTCAATAAGAGATGATGCGATCAGATCAGAACCAGCGGTTTCTCAATCAGGGATATTTTTTATGGCATTACGAGGTTGCCTTAAGGTTATACAGGTATTATATAATCCTTCAAGTTGAACTGTATTGATAGCTCATAGTTACAATTCTTTTTCAACACTTCTTGTTCAAAATCCAAATTTTATGAAATCTTTAGGGCTGGTTTGAAATCTTTTTAATCTTTTAAATTCACTCTGAAAAATTAATCATGGACTGGGAGAAAACTGGGGAATGACCAAAAACCTAAAGTCTTGCATTTAGTAGATAACCTGATAATGCTTTCTTCGAGGTTTTTGATTAAAAAATTACCGTATCGAAATTAGGGTGCAATAAAGAAAGACTTTCTCATAAAAGTGCTTTCATTATACCGGAATAAAAAAATACAAAAAAGGCGAAACTCTAAAAAGTTTATAGGTCACCTTTACATTCAGATGAAACGCGTTACCATGTTGCCTATTTGCAGATAATCTTCTGGAACGCGCAACGGATATTGAAACTCACAAAAATTTATTGCACCAGCTGTTCCGAGTCGAAGAATCTACGATCATCCTTCCGTAATGCTTGCTATCCAACATCGGAAAAGCATGAAACCTGTAATCCAGAGTTTCTATCCCATAAGAGAGAAACAAACCATAAAAAATGTTACGTGAGCAATGTTTTTCTCTTTATGTTTATCACGAAACTATGAAAATGGAATAAGATTGCGCCAAGATGTTAAAATCTGAATATAATTATTGTTGTCTTATTAGGCTGGCCCCTTATGTTTAACTTTATTCAAAGTAATCGCGTTTGCCTGGACGTTTGGCTAGGGGAGAGGAAAACTGTGGAAAACCAACTTCCGGATTCAACCGCTTTTTTGACAGTCGAATTTGTAGGCAGCTATTCGATCCTATCCATACAATGCACACAATCATCCTCGTTATCAAAGCTTCACTCGACATTAGTTGAAACGCAGCGAATATACAATCCGGTCGTACGTCGCAGATGGTCACCCATCCGAGTGCTATCGGCGCCCGGAATAGCTTGAAATCTGAACTTTTTCCGCCTCAAGATTCACTGCGCAGCTAATGTCGTCGGTTTAGCAGTGCTGTGAAAAAATATTAAGATAATTCGATCAAAGAATAATTAGATTAAGATACAAATAAGCCCACGTGGAGAGCTTCACTCAATAAATCCGATTAGAATAAAAAGTTCAGATTTTACTGCGGAATTATCAGTAAATTTACGTACCTTCGTGTGATATGACACATGATGTCATTGTCAATCTCTACGCCTGAGGTGATTGCTATAGATATTGATCAGCCACCTGTGTCGGAGGAGTCAGGGAAAAGAAAGGGAAATCATCTTTGTATGTTGAAAATTTAACTATTCCAGTTAGAGATTCATCATTTTAGCTGAAAGTTCTACTTTTTGGTTAAAAGTTAAATTATTTTGTTAAAAATCGATCGCTTTTAGTGAATATTTTTTTTTTTAGCAAAAGTGTGATCGTCTTGATGTGAAATTTTTTTTATTGAATAATTTTTTATTTCATTGATTAAATATATAACAGTTTTATTGAAAATTACCTTTCCTGTTAAAAATTTATATTTTATGTTTGAAAATTTAACTGTTTAACAGAAAATTCGTCTTTTGTCTAGAAAGTTTAACAATTTGAGATAAACTTTTTTTTACTTCTTAATTGGAAAACCTTTATTTAAAAATAATTCACCTCTCTAGTTGAAAAATTCATCACTTCAGTTGGAAATACATCTCTTTCGTTGGAAATACATCTCTTTCGTTGGAAATTGGAATATTTTGTTAAATTTTTTTACCTCATTTTTTTACTGCAAATATAAATTTTCCAATTTGATCAAAAATTCATCTTTAATATTTAACATTTCAACTACCTATTTTAAAATTCATGTATTTTATTGATAATTCGTTTTTTTGTTTGTAGAACATTCATTTATGTATGAAATGTTCTTTTCTTTTATTTGAAAATTAAACTGTTAATTTGAAAATTACCTTTTCTATTGTGGAAAATTTACATTTTTCGGTTAAAAATAAACTGTTTTACTAAAATTTTTTTGGTTTGAAAGTGCAAAAATTTCAAACAAATTTTAGTTGTTTTTCTTGACTGAAACATATTTATTTGTAAAAGCCTTGTCTTTATCGTTAGAAAATCTATCATTTTAGTTTGAAATACATCTCTTTTGTTGAAATTTTGACTGTTTTGTTAAATTTTTTTTGTTGAAGATTCATTTTTTTTCTATAAATCAAACTTTTTTATTTTGGGCGAAAATCATCTTTGATAGTTGAAAATTCAACTACTAAACTCCTTGCTCAAAATGTTACGTATTTTGTTGAAAATTCGTCTTTTGTTATAAAAAATTAAGCTTCGTGATTGTAAATTTACAATTAAATATTCAATCATTTGTTTAAAAATTCAACTATTTTGTTAATAATTTATTCATTTCGTAAAAATTCAACTCTTCGCTTGAAAACTTAACTATATTGTTCAAAACGTAACTATATTTTGCTAAAGTTAAATCTTCTCTTATTAAAAATTCAACCATCCTTTTGCTTCAAATTTTGACTAGTTGAAAATTCATCTTTCTATCTTTAAAATTTAAATATTTAGTGTAAAAGAACTATTTTGTGGAACATTCACCTATTTGGACAGAAAATTCTTTCTTTTGGATTCAAAAGTTATCGATTTTTTAAAAAATTAATGTGTATTCTACAAAATTTAATTATTTATTTGAAAAAAATTGTTTTTAGTTGAAATTTTATTGGTTTTGTATAAAAATTTGAACATTTAGTTAAAAATCCATCTTTATCAGTTAAACATTTATCTTTCATTGCAGAACAGTAATCTTCTTTCGTTTTATTGAATAACAAAACTTGATTTTATTTCCTAATGTAAAATTATATTGTGTTGTTTATATAAGACTTCATGTTAGTAATTTTACAAGATTAAGATTCTGGCATTTAAATATTAATGATAAGGGAAAATTAAAAGTTGCTCAGGGGAAAATTAAAAAATTTTGAAAATGAAGATTTGCGGTTACCCTGATATTATTTTTATCAGTAATTTTATTTGTTATTTTTTTAATTCTATTTTTTTCACAGTCTGTTTCTCCTGACGATTATGTTTGTATTTACGAAAACGTTACGGGAAATTTGGTAATACTAGTAAGTGCCTAACTTTTTGGTATAAATTTATATTTTGGTGTTAAATATTCAACTGGAACCTTTTTTGGTTAAAAATTTAACTTTTTTTTAATTATCTGTTTCAAAATTCCCCTGTTCAAAAGTTTTAAAAGTTAGACGAAATTTTTTTCTTTCCGGACTGGAAAATCATCACTTGTTAAAAATTCTACTTTTTGATTAGAAAATTCATCATTTTACTTAAAAATCCATCTCTTCGGTTAAAAATTGATAGGTTTTGTTGAAAATTTGTTTATTTTTTAATAAAAATAAGTTTTGTAATTAACGACCCATCTTTTTGAATTTTATTTGCAAATTTATCTTTCTTATTTAAAAATTCAACTATGCGATTGAAAATTTATATTTCGGTGTTGAGTTTCAAAGAAAATCTTTCATGGTTGAAAATTTAATCACTCTTTGAAAATTTATCTGTTTTCGTCTTTTTTAATGGAAAATTTATTATTTATGTTGAAAATTCATCTCTGGTTTTAAATTTGACTATTTTGTTGCACATTCTTTCTTTATGTTGAACATTATTTTTTTTTTAAATTTAAAACTTATCTTTTCTATTTTTGTTTGAAAATTTATCCTTTATATTTAAAAATTCAACTATCTGAATGAAAATTCATATTTTGGTGTTGAGTGTTTAACCGAAATCTTTTAAGATTGAGAATTCACTTTTTTTTCAATTTTATCTGTTCGCAGATTCATCTGTTTGAAGGTTCTGAAATTTAAATGACTTTTTTCCTTTCTAGACTGAAAAATCGTTATTTGTTGGAAATTCGTCTTTTTAATTCGAAAATTCATCATTTTGGTTGAAAATCTATCTCTTTGGCTACAAATTTGTCTACTTTGTTGAAATTCATTTTTTCTTGTTAGAAATTTATTTTTAAAATTTAAAACTTATCTTTTCTACTTCTAGTTGCAATTTCCTTTTTTTTTCTTTTTAATTCAACTATTCGATTGAAAATTCATATCTTACTGTTGAATGTTTAACCGAAATCTTCCTTGGTTAAAAATTTAACTATTTTCGTTTGAATTAATTTGCTTGAAGGTCTTAAAAGTTTGATAAAATTTTTTTTCTTTCTAAACACAAAAATCGTGATAAGTTGAAAATAAGTCTTTTTCATTGTAAAATTCAACACTGTAGTTAAAAATTTATTTGCTGGTATAAAATTTGTTATTTGTATGCTAAAAATTAATTTTTTTAAATTCAAATTTTACCTTTTTCACTTTTGTTTAAAAATTCAACTATTTAATTGATGATTCATATTTTGGCGTTTAATATTAAACCGAAATCCTTCCTGGTTAAAAACTTTAATATTTTTTTTTAATTTCTCTGTTTTTGTGAAATATTATCCATTTTTTGATAAAAATGCAATCGTTTGGTTGAAAAAAAATCTTCTTTGGGTATTTAACTACTTCGTTAAAAATTCTACTTTTTTAGTTGAATTCAACTATTTTTTATTAAAAATGAAATTATTTTTCAACTTATGTATCGACTATTACATAATTATTTGATACTTCATTTTCAAAATTAAAAATTACTTTTTTTTTACTGCGAATTCAACTTTTCCAGTAGAGAATTTATCATTTTATCTTAGTCGAAAATTCACATTTTTGGTTTTTAAACGTCCTTTTTTTAGTGCGAAATCATTTTTTTTTTGAATGCACCTATTACAATTTTCGATGATAATTAATTTTTATAGGTTTTAAATTCATCTATTTGATCAAAAATGCATCTACTTTGTTGAATGTTTAATTATTTTGTTGATAAATGCAAGTATTTTCTAAAAATTTAACGTTTCTTGGTTGAAGTTTAATCTGATTTTTTTTAAATTCAATTATTTGGTTGAAAATCCAACGATTTAAAAAAAATTTAATTATGTTTTGAAAAAAATATATTCTATTGGGGAAGACAATTCGTGCTTTTTGATTGAAAAGTAACCCTTTTGTGCTGAAAAGTCAACTGTCTTCTACAAAATTAATTAATTTTTTAAAAACTCGACAGTTTTGGTTTAAGTTCAATCTTTTTTTCAATCATCGTAACATCATTCAATCTTTTTTGTTAAAATATTTATTTGTTTATTATTTATTTAATTTGTAATTCAGTTTCTGGCTGGAAATCCACCATTTTAGTACAAAGTTCAACTTTTTTGCTAAAAATTCGTCCATTTGCATTCAAAATTCATCTTTTATGGCAGAAAATTAATCTTTTTTAAGTTGAAATAAGCAAATAAATTTTAATTTTTTAAATTCAAATATGGAATTAGTGTAAATTATTTATAAAAGATTCTGTATTCAAAATGTGATAAGCTTCGGACTCCGGTCTTTGAATCTTAATTGAACTTTGATGTTAGGTTTTTTCTTGACTAGCCTAGTCTAATGGTTTTCAATTTTTTATTTTTAATTGATTTCTAATAATTTTTATTTTTATATGCGAAAAAATTCCTCTCTAGCTCCGCTGGGATCAAGTCAGGTCTCACAGATCCTTACCAGACCGGCAATTCGTGAGGCCCGGGTTCGAATCCCAGCGGAGCTAAAAGGCAATTTTTTTCCAGCTAAAGCTCAAAATTATTCTGGTTTAGACTATGTATATCAAAAAACTGTAGTCTGTCTACAAAAACAATTTAAATATTAAAGTTCAGGAAAAATGAAAGATTGGTCAGGGAAAAATGAGAAAAAAGAGAATTTTGAAAATTTAGTTTTTCATTCACCCTGAACAAGAAATTTATCAATTTGATATATTTATGATCATATCGCACCGAAAGGCTGTGAAAAATGTATCAAATATGTTCAGTAAGAGAGCTGATCGCTCTGGGGCTACTAAATCATAATCCTTACCCCTATACAAAATATCCTTGCTGAATGGTTCTCCTCACTTGATCGCTTTTGAGTGTCGATGTGGCTTTAAAAGTATCGAGATAATTTTAGGTAGTTGATAACAGTAAATGTAGTGGAAATGTACTTGTGGCTGGATAAGGGTTGGATGATTTAGAACGGTCTAAACATAAATCAGCTGCTAAAAAGCGCTTTCGAGAAATCGGTTGCACTTGCAGAATACAAATGTTCAATTTACGTCGCAGATTTAGTGTAGCTTGGCAAAGAAAAAGAACTAGAATAACTTCACTATTTGCGTTAAAATTTAATCTGTAACTTTCAAATTTATATAGCTTTTGATTTTAATTAAAACAATTTAGAAATAAAAAGTGCTAGCACACATATATTGAAAAATATGAGCTAAAATGTTGACCTGACCTTTGACCTTTTATCTACGTAAACGTGACATTTGAACTCTGAGAAATCATCTCTAATTTTGACTCTGACTTTTGGACTCTGACCATTAGCCTCTTATCGTTTTAACCCTGAACTTTGACCTTTTGTCATTCATACTTAATCTCGCCCTCGGACCTATGATCCCTCATCTTTAAATTCTGATGTTTTGCCTTTGACCACTGAGAGTTGATCTTTATTCGCTTCGTTTAACCTTTGCCCTCTGACCAATGACCTTTGACCTCTGATCCCTGACCTTAAACTTAAAATTTTTTTATTTTAACCTCTTTTAATTTTAGGATTTTGATGAAAAAATTTTTTATAATCCTTGATTCGATTTTTCGTTGGTTAATTTTCAATACTAAACGCAGGGTCGACGCAGGTTAGAAAAAACCTGAAAATAAGAAACAATTAGTGATTCTGCCAAAAAAAAATGGAAAAGTCAGGGAAGTACTGTATAAAGCTTATTGAGTAAAATTTCAGCTGTGGAACGCGTTTATATTATTTTAGGGTACTTTAAAAGAGTCTAAGGAACTTTCAAAACCTTTAGAAAGTTTACAAGAATTTTAAAAGATTCGAAAACATTTCAAACACTGTAGGGAATTTTTTAAAATTTAAGAGCGATTTAAAGTGGTCTCAAAAGATTATAAATATTTTAAGGAATTTTTTAATTTTCCAAAAAATTTCTGATTGATTACAACAAGCTGAATTTATTTTGAAGAATTAAAAATATTTTAGGGTATTTTAAAATATTCGGAAGGCATGGAACGATTTTACAGGACATATAGAGTTTTAATAAGATTTAAAAAATTTTAGAGTACCTTATAAGATTTTCGAGGATTTTAATAGATTTCAATTATTTACAACAATTTAAGGGATTTCGTGAGAATACAGTTTTTTTTCAAATTTGTAAGGTATATCTAAGAAATTTAAGAAATTTTAAAGGTCTTAGGGAATTTTACAAGATTCCGATAAATTTAAAATAGATTTCAATAATTTGGAGGAATTTCAAAGGATTTAAAGGGTCTTAGAGTTTTTAAAAAAATTGCAAGGAATTTTCAAGAGCTTTGAAAATTTTTAAAAAATTCTAGAATATTTAAAAGGATTTAATCTTGTTCAGGAAAATTAAAAAGATTCCACAAAATTGTTAATTAATTTCAGCGATTTAATGTGATTTTAAAGGATTTTGAATACTTCAGAAAATTTAAAAAAAAACTTGAAGTATTTTTCGTAAGCTTTGTAAAGTCTGAGAGGACTTGAAAAATTTTCTGCAGTATTTAAAATATGAAAAAGTAATCAAAAGAATCCAAGGAATTTTTAAGTGCTTTGAGAAATTTCAAGAAGTTTCAACAGATTTTTAGTGATTTAGAATATTTTAGGTTATTCTTAAAGATCCTAAAGTATTTTAATGTTATAAAAAAAATGTAGGCGACTATTAAGTATTTTGATAATGTGATGCGATTTAAAAAAATTTCATGTTATAAATAATTTCTCAGAATTTTAGAAGGTATGGACGGATTTTGCAGGACCTATAAGGTTTCAAATTATTTGAAAAAATTTAACTTTTAAATTTTTTTAGACTCTTTTGAATTCTGCGGAATGTGCTTAAATTCTCCTGAATAATTTTAATTCTACTTAATTAAAAGAATTTTTTTTTTAAATTTAACTTCAAGTCGCTAAGAACTTATGTTGAATTCTTGAATTAGGCATTTTATCAAATTCTTTTAAATTTCCTTCATTTTTGACGAACTTTATCGAATCCTCGCTTTTCTCAAATTCCTCTGAATTCACTCTAATTTTGCTGAAGTCAATGTCATTTTAAAAATAAAAATAAAATTTTACCAATTTATTTGAATTATTCTGAATTTAACTTAAATTCCTTTGAAGTCTTATGTTTAGAATTCTTTGGAATTCTTTTAAATTCAAAAGAATATCAGTGACAGTATTAATGCACATTAGTCACTTTTAGTTTTTTTTTGTGCTTGAACAGGTTACTTTATTGCTTTTTCCCGGTAAATCAGTCTGTGCCTGTCCTGAAAATAATAAATTAAAAATATGAATTTTAAATTGGCTCAATCTATTTATAAAAGATTCTGTATTTAAAATTCTACAATTTTAGAATTTTGCTCTTGAAATATTAATGGTCAGTGAAAATGGAAAATTAGTCGAAGAAAAATCGAAAAAAATTCAGAGAATTTTGAAAATTAAGTTTAGAAGTGTTTGTGACCCTCCCCCCCTACCACCACCTTAGAATTTTTTTGTGCCTTATCCAGAAATTTTCAACTTTAGAAAATACTGACAATCAGAATTCTTAAATTAAAGAGGTCAAGGGTGAAGGGTCAGAGGTTAAAGATCAGAAGTCAAATGTAATGGGTGCATGTGTCACAGGTAAAAGGGCAGGAGGTTAAAGATCAGAAATCATAGTTAAAGGGCCCGCATGTCAAGGACTCTGATTATAAGTAATTACTTACAGTAGTCAGAATTTTTAGGCGTATTGGCATTATGTTTGGATTTTAATTGAAAATAATCACTTACAATTTAAATCTTAAAACTAAACACGCCAAAGTTGAAGTGTCGGAGGTCACAAGTCAAAGGCAAAGGGTCATATGCCAAGGATTTTGATCTTGAGTATTCACTTACAATAGGATTTTTAAAATTGAACAGGTCCAAGATCAAAAGTTCAAGGTGATGGGTCATTGGTCAAGGATTTTCATTGTAAATAATCACTCATACTTATAAGCCCAAATTAAACAGGTCAAAGGTAAAGGGTCAGAGGTTAAAGGTCAGAGGTTGAAAATTAGATGTCAAAAGTCAATAGCGTGTGGTGATTGGGCTTTGATTCTTATTGTAAATAATTACTTACAATCTGAATCTTAAAATTGAACAGGCCAAAAGTGAAATGTCGAGGTCACAAGACAAAGGAGAGAGGTCATAGGCCAAGGATTCAGATATTCAGTATTCACATGCTTACATTAAGAATCTCAAAATTGAACAGGTACAAGATCAGAATTCGAAAGCGATGAGACATTGGTCAAGGATTTTTATTGTAAATAATCACTTATCCTCATAAGCCTAATTAAAGAGTTTAAAGGTAAGAGGTCAGAGGTAAAATATCAGAGTTCAAAGGTCAGAGGTGAAATTTCAAAGGCGAAAGTTTAGAGGTCAGAAGTTAAAAGCGTGTGGTCATGAGGCTTTGTTTCCGATTTCAAATATTCACTTAAAATCTGAATCTTAAAATTGAACGGGCCGAAGGTGAAGGGTCGGAGTAACAAGTAAAATTCGAGGGGTCATATATAAAGGATTCTGACCTTGAGTATTCACTTACATTAGGAATCTCAAAATTAAACAGGTCCAAGATCAGAAGTCCAAGGTGATGGGTCATTGGTCAAGAATTCTCATTGCGAAAAATCACTTACACTAATAAGCCCAAATTAAACAGGTCAAAGGTGAAGGGTCAGAGGTTAAAGGTCAGAAGTCAGAGATTAGAAGTCAAGAGCGTGTTGTCATTAGGCGTTGATTCTCATTGTAAATAATCACTTACAATCTAATTCTTAAAACTAAACAGGCCAAAGTTAAAGTGTCAAAGGTCACACGTCAAAGGCGAGGGGTAATAAGGTCAATTATTCTGATCTTAAGTATTCACTCACATTACAATCTCAAAATTAAACAGGTTTAATATCAGAAGTCCAAGGCCATGGGTCATTGGTCAAGGATTTACATTATGAATAATCACTTATCCCCATACGCCTAAATTCAACAAGTCAAAGGTAAAGTGTCAAAAGTTAAAGGTCAGAGGTGAAAGGTCAGAGGTAAAAGGTCAGAGGTAAAAGGTCAGATGTCAGAAGTCAATAGCGTGTGGTCATGATGGTTTGATTCTGATGGTAAATAATGACGTACAATCTGCATCTTAAAATTAGTCATAATTCAGAATTTCTGAATGTAAGTAATCACCCGCAGAAAGAATCTTTAAATTAAAGATCACAAATTTGAAGGACCAGAGGTTAAAGGTCAAGGGTCAGAAATCAAGTGACTGCAAAGTGATTATAGAGTGAACTGATTGCCAAACATTTTCATCTCGTATTCTTCGATAACTGGAGATTTGCCTCAACTAATAAATACTTCCACATAACTCATTATTCCAAAAAGTGCAGCTGTAAAACTATCAGGGACAATTTATCGCAGATAGTATGTGAATAATGTAAGCGATAGTAAAAGGGAAATCGGCGGGAAAAGGATTGGCGGGTGTAACACGTATGAATTTGATGTGTGATTGTATTCGGAGAGGAGACTAAACCCGGCGATATATTCATAGGCATACACGGTATATGTGCCCGAGGGTTCGTCTCATGTAGTGTCGCCGTTTGTGTCCCACGTACTCTATACATTCGCGTTTATGTATTATAGAGAGTACGGGCGATATCTCCCGCGCATGATAAATCTCTTGGCGCTGTTCGAGCCTCTATCGTATATCGCCTCCTGGCATAGCTATTTTAATATTTTAAAGTTTCACCCTGAACGCACGGCAAAGCATCAAAACTTCCGTCATAAATTACGCGACCCCTTTCTCTCGACACCGTTGACCCTTCCTTTTCGCATTATGTCAAGGTATCGTGTCGCTCTCTTCACTATCGTAGAGCAAAAGGACAAGATCTGCTTTAAATGTTGCATTGATTTAGATCTTTTTCCATTTTTTAAAATGATATTTTAGTTTCATTTTTTTAGATTTCGTTTTCCCACCCGATCTCATCCCGTAAAATAGCCGACTTTACCCCGTACTCTAACCAACTTTAACCCATACTCTAGCAGACTTTATCCCGGAAGTCACTATATCCATGCTTAATTTTTGTTCTTGGTGAGCATTTGAAAATTAAAATTAAATAATAAGAAAAAATTGTTCCATTTTAATTGAGAACTTTTGAAATTGAATTATTTTATCTCCAATTGATTTCAATAATTTAAAGGAATATCAAAGGATTTTGATTAATTTAGAATATTAAAAAAAATTTTAAGTCATTTTGAATTTTTTTTAGTGATTTTATGGCATTTAAAAGTATTTTTATAATTTTAAGGCGTGTAAAAAATGTTCGTCTAGTTCTAAATAATATTTTTGATTCTTAGAACATATGGAATGATTTTATAGGACATATGATTTTTTATTATTTTTGAAGAATCCAAAGGATTTTGTAAGATTTCAATGTATTTCAAAGTTTAAAATCGAGCTTTTTCTAATTTCATAAATCTGTTTTTTAAAACTGTAATTCTTTAAAATTGTAAGCCTAAGGAGTTGAACACGTTTAAGCAGAACATGTTTTCGAACAATTTCGCTTTTTTCCTCGTTCTTTTACTTGAAGGCAAATTGAATTAATGTGACTCAATAAGATAATCCGATTATTTTTAATCAAAATATCATTTTTCTGATTAAAAATTTAAATATTTAGTTTAGAATTTATTATTTTGTTATAAATTAATCTTTTTTTGTCAAGAATCTAACTGGTTAACGTTAACCTTTGTAAATAGAAACTTGATGCTTTTGAATGGGAAATGAACTATTTTGTTAAGAAAATTTAACTGTCTTCTAAAAAGTTCGTCTTTTTGGCATGCAAATTTATCCATTTGATAGAAAATCAATCTATTTTCTTTATAGTTAATCTATTTTTTTTATTTATCTTTTTTTGAATTGTTTTCTTCATATTAAAATCTCACAAATTTGTATGTAAGTGCATCTATTTGGTTGAGCAGAATTTTTTTTTTAATTTAACCATTGGATAAAAATTCATCCTTTTTAGTTAACGGTGATCCATTTATTAATAATTTAACTTTTCAGGAAGAAGATTTAACTGTCTTATAATGAAATCGTTTTTTTCAGGAGAAAATTTATCTATTGTTTGTAATTTTACTTTTCTTTGTTTAAATATCAACTATTACATTACTATGTATTATATTTTTTGAGCATCCATCTATGTACGTTAAAAAATTTAAATATTTATCATAAAAAATAATCATTTTGTTGAAAGTTTAATTTTTTTGTACAAATTCAACTCTCTGTTTGAAAATTTATTTATTTGGTTAAAAATTTCACTCTTTTTGCTCAAAGCTTAATCTACTTTTATTTAAAATTCTATCCTTTACTTGAAAATTATTTTTTTTTAAATTCTAATATTGGGTTGAAAATTCGTCTTTCATAAATGAAAATTAACTTTTTTTTAAAAACTATGACATTTTTTGTTTAGAATTAACAATTTTGTTTAAAATTTAACTTTCCGGGTTGAACTTTCAAACTGTCTTCTAAAAAAATCGTCTTTTTGTTTTGAAAATTTAACTATTTGGTTGATTATTCAACTATTTAGTATAAAAAAACTTTTGTTGAACATTCGTCTATTGGAAAAGAAATTCTTTTCTTTGCATTGAAAAGTTATCCTTTTTTATTGAAAATTCATCTGTCTTCTAAAAAACTCAATTATTTGGTTAAAAGTGCAACTGTATTTGATTTTGCTTCCTCATAGATGAAGCCTTGTGATGGTAACATTTTCGAAATTTTTTAAATTCATTAATTAAACGTTCCTCAATTTAAAAATGTGTAATACAATCTTCTAAGCAAATGTGCTGATGTGTGTATGTGTGTGAGTGTGTGTGTGTATGTGTGGATGTCACACTTTTTTGTGAACACGATAACTTGAAAACGGTTGCAGATAGATTGATGAAATTTGGAAAGCTTATTTTTATCGCTAATATCTTAAAACTGACTAAAATATTCCTAAAAATATTAATTACATTTTTTTGTACACTCTATAATACTTTAAAAATTGGTTTTTCAAAGTGAAACTTTTTTCTTCAACGTAATTCAAAGTTTATGCAACACTATAAAAGATTCCTTAGTTCAAGACGAATCAATTGACCTATGATATTATTACATTTTTTCTAAGAGAAAAAAGTTATCGCTATTTATATTTTATTAAAAATCCATTTTTATAGCAAAAATTTTCATATTCTCATAATTTAGAGTTGATGTGAAAATAGAAAAGATGTGTTAACTCGAGACGAAACAATTGACTTATAATGTTCGTACATTTTATTGAAAAGTAAGAAAGCTATGGTAATGCATAGAATTTGAAAATACGGTTTTTTATAGTAAAATTTTTTCTTTAACATAATTTGAAGTTAAAGCAGATTTCTTGGTTTGAGACGAATCAATTGACCTATGATATTAATACATATAATCAAAGAGTAAAAAAGTTATCCCTATTTATATTATATTAAAAATTTATTTTTATAGTAAAAATTTTCTTATTTTTATAATTCGAAGTTGATGTGAGAATAGAAAAGAAGTGATAATTTAAGACGAATCGATTAAACTATAATGTAGATACATTTCATTGAAAAAATAAGAAAGCTATGGTAATGCATAAAAATTTGCAAATACGGTTTTTCATAATAAAAATTTTTTTTATAAATATAACTTAAAGTCGATGCAAGAGTATAAAAGATTCCTGAGTTTGAAGGAAATCGATTGACCTATGATATTAATAAATTTTATGGAAGAGTAAGTAAGTCATGGTCATTTATATTATATTAAAAAACGATTTTCATAGTAAAGATTTCAAAATTTCCATAATTTAAAGTTAATGTGAAAATAGAAAAGATTTGTTGACTATACAAATCGAATGACTTACAATGTTGGTACATTTCATTGAAGAGTAAGGAAGTTATGGTCATTCATATTATATTAAAAATGCGGTTTAATAGTAAACATTTTTACAGACGCATAATTTTAAGTTAATGTGAAAATAGAAAAGATGTGCTTATTCAAGACAAATCAATTGACCTATAGTAATAATACATTTGATTGAAGAGTAAGAAAGCTAGTGAAACACAAAATATTAAAAGAAAAACTGGTTTTTTATAGTGAAATTTTGTTTATTAAAATAATTTAAAATTGATGCAATAACAGAAAAGATTCTTTGATTCTACGCAAATCGATTGACCTATGATATAAATACACTCCATTATTCCTTATTATTAATAATAACAATAATAATATTATTATCAATACACTTCACAGAAACATGTGTTGTAAACAGAAAACATTTTTCATCAACATAATTTAAAGTTGATGCATGAATAGAAAAGATTTTTGAGCATAAATTTCCGAGTAGAATAATTTTGCTAATTTTTGTAAGAAAATCATGAAGTTAGGAAAGGGTTAGG
>JAUELO010000234.1:586436-597306 GCA_032357855.1 Amphibolips quercusostensackenii | reverse complement strand
TGCAACTAGAGCACGTCCACTTGTTTTGCAAGCTTCAATTTACTTCAATAAAATTCATGCTTATGCCCTAGACAGCTTCAGACCGATAATCTTTTATCTTATTTTCTATTGTCAGAAATCGAGAGAAATATGCTCTCTTTTTGAGAATTGATTCAAAAAATGTGTCTTCTCCTTTAGAATTGTTTCCAGAGGTACCTACAAGCACTGAGAGAACCTTCATTTTCTGCTTCACCCACATATGTATGATTAGATACAACAGATTGTACTAATGAAATCTGAATCTGCGTAGCGAAGTATGAGGTAGAAAGCTGCCATTCAAAGACAATTAATTTCACTAATTATCTCCTTATCATCCGTCTTTATTAGGCACTGTTACTCACTATGTAGAACCTTCGAGTAAAAAGTTTATCAGCAAAACAAATATGCAAATGTTTTAGCTTCTTAGAGTACTTATTCAGTGTTGCTTACTTTTCCCACTTCTAATTCTTTCTCCTATTATAAATTCACTCATTTAAACACCAAACCTTCTTATGAGATTTCTCGGATTTAATCACCAACTATTTGAATCTTCTTCAAATATCTTCTAAATTTTTTGAGGGCCAAAAACTTTGTTTATCTAAAAATGAGAAAATCAAATCTACGATTAGCTAAGGAGTACAAGCGTCGAAAGTTAGAGTATGGTGAAAGAAGAATAAAAAGAGTGGTAAGAAGTGTCTGACATTTGAAGGTGGCTAGAGCCTATGGATGCATAAGCCCTGCACGACTTCTTGCGAAATGGTCCATGAGACTGCCACCCTCTCTGCTCTTCCTCTTGCCATATCTCTTTCACTCTTTTCTTTTTGCCTTCCTTGTGCATTTCTTATACCTCATACCATCTCTCGCAAGACCTTACACGACCGACTGTGTAACACGTAACTATGTAATACGTACAACGCCCCGGGGCTACAAGGAGAGGGTGTACGTGTAAGGTATACTGGGATATGCGAATAAGGTGGAGGAAGCTCATCCCTACACTCCACATATAACCTCGTGGCTACCAATCCACAGTATTCACTAACGTTTGTTAGCCTTGTGTTGCCGTGATATTTAAGAAAGCGAGATCGACAAAAAGAGCAAGCCAAATGATAATCGATGAAAATTCTTCAAATCATTATGCATGTAGAACGCTCATTTAAGTGCCTTTTCACAATTTGTTTTGATTCTTTATGGGTAATTAACATATGCTTTTTCACTTCTGGAAAATAATTAAATGAACTCTTAATTTGTTATGAAGGATGTTGATTTGTTTAAAAATGTTCACCGAAGTCACGTTAAAAGGACGAATCTGCAGATCCTGCTTCTTGCAAGCACCGGGCCTCGAAAAACTGTCTTGGTATTTATAAGAAAGCAGGATCTATGAAAAGTTCAAAGTAATTTTCTAAATTAAAATATTTTTATTGTCAACTAGTATTAAGTTCAATACAATACGTAGGAATTACCAATTTTTTTGTTAGCTTAATAAAATAACTTCTGCTTGTCTCGTTGGATTAAGTTGTTCTTTTTGAAATTAGTATTTACTTTATTTACTGATGCTGCCTTTTTTGAGGTCCCATAACGCAAAGAAAGACAAATCTATTTACTGATTTCTTATCAAGTATCACGTCTCCTATATTCGTTCCTCTGTGTTCAACTTAGTGCAGATCCGCACAATTTTTCGCAGTTTCTGCTTTCTTGACAAACACGATTTTCCAGAATTGTAGATTCGCTCTTATCTGTAATAAATAATAAAAATGATTTTTAATTATATTCACAATTAAAAAAAAATTCCATAAACAAATGTATCTTTCATCTACGACTCCAACAATATAAGAAACTTATTATGGATTTTTTCTAGACCCTGCTTGCTTAGATATCACAGTAGCGTGCATTTTCTGCCTTTCTACATGTATGCTCAGACACTGTATTAATGATAAATGTACCGAATATCATGTGTAGATAGTATAATCAACTTGGGTTTTATTGTTTTATTATCATGTTGTTGCTTTCAAAATGATTAGTATAGTCACTAATAGGATATCGGAAACCATATCTTCTATTGAGGTGATATCCACAACTATCAAAATTTTAAAATCCATAAACTACTTGTACTATCATCGCATACCTTGTTTTTATCGTTTCCATTCAAGAAACAGTAAACTGTAATGTGGACGTTGACTCTAATTGGAAGAAATCCTTGAAAAAAAATTGCACGTATAATATTCTAGTAAATATTTATATTTTAAAAGTGGGTTAAAAGAGTTTTATTTTCTTAAAAATATGGTATTTATAAAATCATGCCATAACTATTACTGTTTCAATCATGTCATAGTTATAAGTAAAACAATGTACAATAGATATATGGAATCAATTACATTAATGATTGTGTTACTAATCGCAACATTATTATCACGAAAGGAAAATATGTTTACACTTCTCGGAACATCATTATTTTGCCATCGCAACATCATTATTATCACTGGAACAATAGACAATAGAAGCCAGTTAAAATATAAAGATGACAATACTAATATTTCATACCAATATTCAGATATGATACAATAATGATAACATCTTTAAAGATGATACTCAATTTCAGTTTTTCCTCTACCTTAGATTTCAGCTCATTATTTATAAAAAAAACTTTCCGAACACCCCAGGAATCCACGACAGTATGAAAGGATGCAAGAGAAGCTCAGTGTCCTTGAGCCTTCAAGGTCTCGAACAGTCGAGAAAGCTGTAGTATTAGAGAAGAGCCTCACCCTTCTGTAGGTCGAAAGATAATGAAGGTACTTCTCTGTTTAAGGGAGATGCTCTTTTGTGGAAGGTATTTTTCCAGTCTTCATACAATTACCGATAAAGCATCGGCTTTAACAGTGTCTAATCAAGAGACTTTCTCAACAGACAATACAACTGATTACACTTTCTGGAGAAATAAAACAACGAAAGCGGCTTTTATAGTGCGAAAGAGTGGAAATGGAATTTTCACCTTTATTCGGAGAGTAGAAAAGATGGTTTAGAGGCACAAATAAGAGGAAGCAACTTTAGAGTTGGTTTGAGATATGAACTGTGAGTACAGTAAGCTACATTCATATCCATATCCTCTAGAATTGTTTTGCTCCTATACGGATGATACACATAGATCTGATAACAAAACTATTTGTGAAATTTTGTGGAAATAACAGGATTGCTGTTTTTTGTTTTCTTTAGTGGGTTTTTACATCTGTGTATGCAAGTATTATATTTTTCACCACATCATCTTTAAAATACTTCTAGTTTTGAATTTAACCTTCCATTTAAATGATACTTCGATTCCTTTCCTTTTAAAACACAACTATTGCTGACAATCCTAAACATTTTGGCTCAAGCAACATTCTGCACTTTGAACATGATGTCGTGACCTGTACTCTACGCCTTTAGGACTTCCTGGCACGTCTGAAGTATCGATCCAGGAGCTCTTCAGGAAGTCTTACCGCGTACATGCGATACTGCTTTGGACTTAGTAGGTCCTCCGCGAATTTTTCGTGGTGAGCCACACCATAATAGCTGCGTCTCGCTAGGTTGAGTGTACAATAGAAAGAGGAATACGTGCGGGAGAGAGAAACAGAGGACAAAAGTAGAGGACAAGAAGAGGAGACTGGGGTGGCTGTAGAGCGTTATTAAATCACTGGGGTCGCGATATGGGGGCTGTGTTGGATGGCGAAGGCGGCGACTGTAATGCCATGGTGGTCGCTCGCTTCCATGCTCGGTTATAAATCGCCGTGGTCATATCCGTAACTATTCCGATTTTCCGCTTGCGGTGCTTTTACCTCGAAACTCTCATCCAGCCAATGCTCGAACCCCCATGAACACCCTATGTGCTCTTGTGGTAGACAAAACACTACACATATTCCACGACATTCTTCTAACCTATTGCGTTTGGCACAAAACATTTAGGGACTTTTTTTAATTCTTTCACTTCTGAGATAAAAGCAGTGACTAGTTTTCAATTCCACGTTCCTGTTTCTTTTTGCTCACTTAATCTAGTGCGAAAAAGGAAAACGCCAACTTTGCCGATATAAAGAGAACCGTTGCATCGATTTGCAACGAGTTTTACAAATATAGAAGAATGGAAACTGAATTAAGGGAAAGAGAGGCGAGAAAGAGGTCGGTTATACGAGTGTGAAGGGAAATAAAGCGATCATAGAAGGGAAAAAAGGAAGGAATCTTTTCAGTAACGACGTAGCATTCTTGAAAAGTTTCCTGGGTTTTCACTGCTTCAGTGAGTTTTCTCTTTCTGTCGCTCTGTTGTGTAGGACTTCCTGGTCTCCATAATGGAATATTGAAGTCATCGGAAAATATTTAACAGTAGGTTTTCAATTTCAGATTGAAAATGATTAAGGAATATTAACTTGAACTAGTTCAAGTGTTATATTAGTATATAATATAATTTTATTATTGATGCGCATCCATAATCGTCATACTGATCTGCTACGCGGCCTGCTAGTCAGAGATGCGCAATAGAGTCCTCAAACACTAATGGCTGCGCAGTATATATATTCAATAATTGAACGAGACGAAATCTGTACTTTCGTCCCGATTTAATTTTATTTAGTGCACGATGGTAGAGATTTGCAGGGGTGCATTCATTGAGCCCGCGTATGGAAATGGTTTGAGCTAGCAGGTGACGGTTTCCGTGAAAAGCCGTGCGCGAGCAGTTAAACCCATCTTGGGCGAGTGCAGCTGAACCGAATAACATATTCAATGATAATACCAGCACGATACCTAACGCGTTGCAGTGCTGACTTTTAAAGTGGCAAACGCGTCGAAGCTGAATACAATGGTACCTGGAGAGGAAGTTAAAGTGCTTCACATGTAGCGAGGCAAAGAACGAAATCGATAGTAGCGCTTTCGTCGTTTATCCTTTCTTTTTTCTTCTCTTTTTTTTCCTTCGATTCAGTCCTTTCCTCTCTTGCGTGGCGCAATCCATTTTCTATCCGCTTTAACAAAGAACGCCGTGTAGATATCGCGCGAAAGCTGTTGTTCTACAACGGTGTTTCCGCAATGGTATAGGAAGCTTTGAAGAACTAATGTCACTCCGACTATTTCAACCACTCTGATCTATTGATCCTTGTTCGTTCAGTGCTCGATGTATGCGTCAACTTATATATAATAAGGAAGGTCTTACTCTTCCAAAAACTATGTCACTGTAAAAACATCTTTTAGTTTTTACAGCAGTGGTTCGGAAAATAAATGGGCTATAGTACTGAGGTTATCTAAATGTAACCTTTTGTACTGTATGTTAAATTTAATGTTTCGTTAAAAAATATGCATATGTGCCTTTCATACCATGCATTTAAAAACTTATAACTTGTGTTGATGGGTCGTTTAAATACTTAAGGTTCTTCTATATATGAGAACAAAAATTTCTTATGTATTTAAAACAGTTCTTATATAGGTATCCTAAATTTAAATAATTGAAGCGTGCTCTACAACAGAGCATTACACGCCACTTTCTATTTAGATTATTTTGTACTTATATTGAGTTATTAGATGACCTTTATAACAAGTGACGCATAATGCTCTGTTGTAGAGCACGCTTCAAGAAATTACTAATAATTAGCGTAATAAAATTATGATTTAGAAATACTTTCAATGTTTCGAAAAAAATTGAAAAAAAGTATTTCGAGAAGAACTGATTTGAAGTTGGAGACTGACATAGGCTCACGTGACACATATTTTGTCTTCAAATATAACATTTATACACTTAAGGTTATTTCGAGGACATAAAAGTGTAATATTACCAATAAGGTACAGATAAGAATATGATGTCCTTCTAGAAATCTAAAATAAATATTTGAGATCCTAGATCATTGAAACGTCAATATATTTAAAACTTCGATGGACAAAATAGATCCTTTCCTTGCGGAATGTGACAATTTATATTCTGACATAACAACACTTCTCTTTTTTCTTTTTTTCTCTTAAATGAGAACCGAATAGATAGAACCTAATAAAGAATTAAATTAGTTGCAGTTGAAAGATAATTCTTTTTGTTTAAATGTCTACTATGATGTCATTGGTACAGAATTCAACTCTCTTGGTCGAAAATTCAACTTTTTTGTCCAACATTTATTTATGTGGACAGAAAATTGGTTCTTCCAGATTAACATTTCATCTTCTCGTAAAATTTTTTTTATCGACAATTCAACGGTTTTGTTGAAAAGAAAACTTACAGGAAAACTTACAGAAAAACCACCCTTTTAGATGATTTGTTAATTTTACTAAAAAATTTTTTTGAACTATTTGTTCAAAAATGCAACCGTTTAGTTAAAAATAATTTCTTTAATGTACATTTAAACCATTTAATTAGAATTCACCTTTCTTGTTTGAAAAATAACTATTTTTGTTAGAATTCATATTTTTTCGTTCAAAATTTCAATATTTTGTTATAAAAACAATGTATTTTGCCTTGAAATCTTAGGAATATGATACCTACATCAATGTAGATAAAGTCTGAAATAACTTTTACAATAATTAACATTATATATTTTACCTCCCATTACTAAAATTTTGAATTTTTAAAAAAATTCATGCAATTAGGCAGTTATTATTAAATAATTATTACTACAAACGCTAAACAGTTAACCGCAAAAAGTGTAATTTTTGACCCAAAAAACCGGAAAAAAGACTAAACTTTTTTTTTAAGTTCCAGTGTCCACCCTGAATTCTTTACTACATTCAACTTCTTTTTTTTCAGGTAAGTCCAAAATATCTTTCATGGCCAAAAGACTGATTTCAGCACCACAGTAAGTCTACACAAATTTCCCAAATTTTCTCTCAAGAATTTAAATTTTATAATAATTTTCACCTAGTGATTAAGAAATCTTAGCCCTCATCAAAGTTCACCTCCAGACTCGACCCGGAAATATACCTACAGTCATTTTTATTGAATATTCGTACGTTATTCAGTTTGTTTTCTTCTGAGCCAATATCCTGGCGTATGCAGAGGAAAAGAAGACCGACATTCCACTGAGGTCCTCCTGAGGGAAATCACATGTCTTCCAATTTTATGAAGATTCCCCCTTTGTCTCCCAACGCCCACCCCCTGGATCTTTCCTCCTCATCTTTTCCATTCTTTCCAGCACCCGTCGCGCCACCTCCCAGGAGAATCCAAAAACTCGATTCTTTTGTCTTCCTGGATTGTGTCACTGACATCCTACTATGTTTAAGGTACTCATTGTAAACCAAAACCACAGCACAGAATCTAGTCCATTTGTTCAACAAGAGTCAGGCTTTAAAGGGCCAACCTTGGTGTTTTATGACATAACAGATCATGCAAATTTCCCGAAATCTCTGGTTGCTTCTGAATAATCTAGATCAGGTTATATTGTTCTCTGCCGACAGCATTATCGGCGAGGTGAATTTTGGCGGGGTTGTGTATTCCTTGTGTTTTAACTAACGTCGAGCGGGAACTTTGACGCCGAGGATGATTGTGTGCATTTGATGGTGGAGGTCGAATTTCTACCGATTAGTGCTCTCCTGCAGTTTTCCTCTCCCCTGGCCAACCATTCAGGAAAATGAGAGTTCTTATGATAAAGTCAGACGCAGTCACAAGTTATCACTGGTTGTGATTAAATTCATGCAGTGATTCTAAGTCCACTATAGTAAAAGAAAATTTTCCACATGTTCATACCCAGGATTTTAAAATAAAAACGCATAGTAACAACAAGTTTTAAATGCAGTGCCACTAAAATTAAATACTAATGGGTTACTGGCTTTAGTTAACATTCACATACTTGACAAACTATCTGATGAACTCTACGACTGTTTCCTTATTTTCAGGATAACCTGGAAATCAGAAAAAAGTCAGAAATATTCAAACTTACTTACATTTAGAAAAACAATTTGTTCTGAAACTGCATTTTTCCTTACGATAAAAAATTACCAGTTATTGAAAAATGATAACATTTTATTAAATATTAGCTTATGCTGTCGGAAATACCTCTTAAATTGTCGCTCGACATTTTTCTGGATTTTTTTCAAAATACCTTGAAATATTTAAAACTCTTTGAAATCCTACGAAATTCCTTAATTCTTGTAAATAAATTCTTTGAATTTTTTTTTTAATTTCATTAAGTTCTGTGCAGTTACATGAAAACTGAGAATATTTTCTAAAATATTGGAAAAGTTATATGTGGGTTTTTAAAAATCCGTAAAATCATGAAAATCATCAGAATCTGAGAAGATCCCTCGCAATTTTGTAAAACCGTATCCCTTAAAAACATTTTATTACTTGAAAATGTCTAAAAAATGTTTAAAGCTCTTCATTCCTTGGACGTTTTAAAAATGCCCTAACATTTTCAAAAAAATCTAGAATACCTTAAGGCTATGAAAATCTATTTAAAATTTTATGAAATCTTTGCAAATACTCAAAAATATTTTTAATCAATTAAAAACTTTTAAAATCCCTTGAACCTTTCAAAGGTAGTTTTTGTGCCACAAATCGGGTCTCTAGAGAAAGAAAGTTTTTTATGATTTTAAAAACTGAAATGATATCGTCAGTCAAGAAAAGAAAAAACATTATTTTTTATGGAAATGGTTTAAAATATCAAGAAAAAACATTATTTATTATAAAAATGGTTTTTAATTTTCAAAAAATAATTATTCAAAAAATGGTGTTTATTGAATTTTTCTCATTATCGCTTCTTACCAATACCTAAAGGAAGAAGATGTAAGGGATTGTCTAGAGCATGAAAATATTGCAAAGAATTAAAAAATTTTTTCAAAAATTTGAAATTTTTGTCGTATTTGTAATATATTTCAATATTTTTTTAAGTAGTTCCACAGGATTACAAAGATTTTTTTTTTTAATGAATTCCAAGAAATTTTGAAAGACTTTAGAAGTTTTCAAGCGGTTTCAAAATATTTTGATAAATAAAAATTTTTGCCGAGTATTTTAACATATAACAAGGAATTTTTAATTAATTACAGTAATTGAATAAATTTTCAAACGATTTAAAATATTTGAAGGTATTTTAAATTATTACTTAGTATTTCCAAGAGCTTTAAAAAGTTTTAAGGGATTCTAAAAGATTTAAAAGGATGTAGAATATTTCAGGGCTCTTTTAAATGTATAATTTATAATATTCAATGGAATTTTTGGTTATTTGAAAACATTTTCTGGCGTTTTTAAAGATTTGCATAGAAATCCAGGTGATATGAAAAGACTTCATAGGATTTTAAAATATTTTGTTGTAAATAATTTTAATTTATTTAGAATTCACTCTAAATTCTTCCTAAATTATCCTGTATTTTTTAATGCCTTTGAATTCTCTTGAAATTTTTTAAATCACTTAAATTTTTCTAAATTCACCTAGAATTTTTATGAATATCATCGAATTATTCTCATTTCTCTAAAATTCCTCTAAACTCGCTTTATTTTCACTAAAATCACTTAATTTCAAGACTGCTAACTAAGACTTATGGAAAATAGAAAAATATCAATTGTTATTTTTTACGATAAAAGATGAAAATTTTCAAAAAATAATTATTCTTGCAGCAAATCACAATTTAGAAAATAAGTGGATAGTATTTTAATACAGTTATTTATTAATCAAATTTTCTTAAAAATTGTTTTTCAGATTCCAGCTTTAGGAAAATTTACTTTTAAAATTAAAAACAGATAAATTGTAAAAAATGTTTTCTCCAAGAAAGCTATCATTCATTGAAGTTTTACCATTTGTTTTTTTTTACATTGTTGAAAAAAATTATTATTTGTAAGTTTTACAATCTTTTCATAAAACATCATTTTTTTATTTAAAGTATCATTATGAGTAATATTATTTTAATTTTAAGAATCATAGCAAATAATTTTTTTCAGTGCCCTGATTTTTGTCACAAAAAAAAATTTGTTTGGTTATGATAACAAGAATCAAAATAATATTTTTCATGAGGAAACTTTAAATGAAGAAAAAAATAACGTTTGATAAAAAAATGGTAAAACTTACAAAAATCACAAATTTTTGACGGATGTTTGAACTTTAATGAATGGTGGCTTTTTTGAAGAGAACATCTTCTACAATTCCACAGTTTTCGATTTTAAAAGTAAATTTTTCTGTGGCTAAAATCGTTGAAACAGTTTTTTTTTTCAAGAAAAAAAATAACTGTATTAAAATATTTTTTATTTATTTTCTAACTCGGAAATTGTTTTTCAAATAATTTTTTTACGTTTTTAACTTTTTTCGTGAAGAATAATGTTTTCTATTTTAAATTGTCATCTCATCCTGAAATTCTGGATTAGTAGTCAAATATTTTCCATAAGTTTAAACTTGTAGTCCAAAAATTTTGGGATCTCCTTTTCCAGCTTCATCAAATTCGAATAAGTTTTCAACAAATTTTAACAGTTAAAATCATCTAAAAAGATACATTTTTAATGAAATAATTACATTTGCAACTAAAATGATGCATTTTTAACAACAAAAATTTAATTTTGACAAATTAGTTCAACTGTTAATCAAGCACATACTTCAATTTTTTACCAAAAAAGTTTTATTTTACTTTGGCGCACGCGCCACATGTGAACACATGTATCTATCTGCTCTTCTCTGTGCTGCAAGTTATTGGAGTTTTTAACATGCTTATGAGCATGAAAGTAAGAATAATTGTTTTTTGTTTTGTAATAATCAATATCTATAATAAAATACCGGAATCTTATCATCTCTATTAGTATGATATGGTGTATTTTCTATTCTAACCTCAAAGTAGCTTAACCTGGCTGAATGCCTGTTGATTTTCTTACCACTGTCATGAGTACCGTGATGTCAAATTTGAAAAATAAATTGTGTAATAAAGACCTACTATCTGTTAATACTAA
>JAUELO010000234.1:570542-586336 GCA_032357855.1 Amphibolips quercusostensackenii | reverse complement strand
GACCTTGGGGTGCTCTTTGATAGTCATCTAATCTCCAGCTCACATATTGACAATATTGTTGCTGCTGCTAATAAAACTTCAGGTTTTCTTATGCGTACGTGCAAGCCTGTCAAAACAACAGCGCCAACAATGTTACTATTTCAACTGATTGTTAGAGTTAAACTGGGATTTGCATCTTTCGTCAGGGCACCTAATATAAAAAAATACTCAAAACTGATTGAAAGTTGTACAAATCGTTTTTTGAAATTTCTAGCATGAAAGGAAAATCAAGTACATCCATGTCGTGGTGCAGAATATGTATCTCTTCAAAATATTTTCAAAGCATGGTCGTTAAAAGACAGGCGAACATTCTCGGATATATTATTTTTATTTAAAATTGCTCAAGGTCTATATAATTGTCCAATGCTGCTGGAAATGCTACACTGACGTAAATGTTCCGAACTACTTAACTCGACAAAGTGAGACTCTATATCATAAATTGAATGTTGAATTTAGATAAATATCGAAACCTTGATGTGTTCCTCACATCTCTTTCCGAGTTTGTGAATGCGATCCATAATTATGTCTTACACACCAATTATTAAATTATTGTAATAACTGATAATTTTTTAATAAAACACTCCACGGCTAGACGTATATATGTTTGCTTGGCAATTATTCAGCTTAAGACAATTTTGTAGCCCTATAAATGCATGCGAAAAAATGAAAATTTTTTTTAAAAGTAGTTAATTTCCTTAACCAACACAAACTAATTTTCAACGAATTACAGTTTTTGAGCTTAAAAGATTATATTTCCATTAAAAATAAAAAATTTTCAAACATCTTCTGAACTGACTCTGATTGTTCCTAAAATATTGAAAAATTTTATAAAAAATTTGAAAAATTGCCCTAAAATTTTTCAGGTTTCCATCAACATGATAAGAAATCTTCTGCAATTTTCGTAAAGATGACAGAGCGGAAAAGAAGAAAATGCAAAGCGATTTTGAAGAAAGCATAAAACTGTTTCATGAATTGTTGTTAATTATTATGAAAGAAAGTACAAAGGATGCATTATGTTTTCATGGCGATTTATCATATTCTTGGATGAGAATGTACCTTTGAAAAGCAGAAAGTGTCGATCTCGGGACAGTAAAGGTACTTGGGTTTTCGTTTGCAGATGATAAGGTTTTAATGGCCCCGTCTTGGTCTCCCCTAAACAAACTGAAAACAGCATGCGCGATATCGTCACACCACTTTCTCAGATAGGAAAATTGACATAAGTTTTCTGAAAACTCTAGACGTATTTCATGATTTTAGACACAAAAAAATAACAAGATTTCTATCTCAGCATCGCCCTTTGGTCTTTTATCAGCCTGAGGCCCTCCTCTGACACCTTGCATATTTGTACTACACATCGGGTGCCACTTTTCAGGGCGTTCCTTCCGTTTTGTACAGGCAAATATATAAAATAAGGAACCCTTCTCTACTTTCTCCGTGCGTATAGTTACCCTCGGGGCGAATACGCACCCGGCAAACCAATTTGCAAAATCTCTACCAGCTTATCGAATCACACCACTTCCGTAGGCACGGGCGTGTCGCGAAGGCGTGACAGCAAAAAGAGGAAAATCCAATGTATATGCCCTCAGGCTGATAAAAAGGCTAATCAACAAAGGGGTATTTTCTACAATTCAACGATTCAAGTGGATTCTACTAATGGAATTCGCTAATCAGCAATACGTTTTTAGATAAGAGCAGTTTTACGGCTTGCCATTTTTATCACTTTTCTTGATTGGTTCGTACTCCCGGCTTCCTTGTCTTTTTATTTATTTAATCAAATCAGAGCTTTTATATCAGTATCGAATCTGAAAAAAATTCAATCAGAAATAATTTAAACTTGAAGGCGATTCTGAATTTTAAATATATATATTCAAACAGGGTGGTCGGATGTCGAAGAAAACCTGTAAGTCAGGGAACGGTCAGGCAATTTTATTGGTTATTGATAATTTAGGTATTTTTAAAAAACAATTCTTGCAAAAGTCCGGAAATTTCTATAAAAAGGCACTTAAAATAACTTTTGAGGCCAATTGAATTGAAATTTTTTAATTTTGATTTGAAATTTAATTATTTCGTTCATAAATGATTCTATGTTACAGATGTTACAGGATGAAGAATATGGTCTTCGAATGTTCATGGTCAGGCAATATAAAAATTAGTCAGACAAAAATTAAAAAATTTTTTAAATAAAGTTTTGCTGTCACCCTGATTTAATATTCTTATCAGTAACTTATTATTTGGTTGAATATTCAACAATTTTGGTAAAAATTCATATTTTTTGGTTAAAAATTCGACTTTTTTAAAACATCGTTTTTACGGTTGAAAAACTCATCTTTTTAAGTAGAAGATTCATTTTTTGTGCATAAGAATCTTTTCTGATTAAACTTTTTTTTTGGAAGGTCAGGCCACTTTATTAAAAAATCCTTTTTCAGTTGAAGATACATAATTTTAGTTAAAATTTCATCTTTTTGGTTAAAAATTCGTTTTTTCTTACTTTAAAATTAAATTTGAAAAAACGCAACTTTACCATTTTTTGTTGAAAATTAATCTTCTTTCGTTACAAGTTTGTATTTTATCAGTAGAAAAAAGCTTTTTCTTTTGAAGCGCCTTTTTTTTGTAAAAATTCATGTATTTGGTTGAGAATTTACTTGTTTGTTGAAAGTTCACATTTTTGGCTTAAAAATTCAACTGTTCTGCAGAAAAATTGTCTTTCGGCTTATGAGTCAAAAAATTTACATACACTTTTATTTACTTTTTTGAATAAGATTTTTTTTGGTGAAAATTCGTCTTTGATTTGGAAACTTTATCATTTTAGTTGAAAGTTCATCTATTTGGTTGAAGATTTGAATATTTTGTTGAAAACTAGTTTTTGTACTAAAAATTCACCTTTTCTATTTTCGGTTGAAAACTCATCTCGTTTTTAGTTGAAAATTTGATTACTTCTTTGAAAATTTAGAAATTTTGTTGAAAATTCTTTTTAAATTTTATTTTTTTTTGTAAAAGGCTCATCTTTTTCTTTTAAAAAGTTTAACTATTACATATTTTCTTAAAAATTCATCCTCTTATTGGAAAAATAACTTTTTGGTTTAAAAATTGAACTGCCTTCCAAACAATTTATATTTTTGGTTTAAAAAGTTATCTATTTGGTTAAGAGTTTAAATTTGTTGCTAAACATTCGCCTGTTTTGCAATAAAGTTTATCTATTTGATTGTAAATGCTACTGTTTAGATAAAAACCTTTTTTTTTAAATTGAGAAGATTGGTAAAAAATTTATTTTTTCTGTTTCAAAAGGTCACTTTTTTTAAAAATATTTGACCCGTAAGATTGAAACTTCAACTATTTGGTCAAGAATGTAACTGTTTTTGCTAAAATTTTAATCTCTTTTGATTAGAATTTTATCATTTAGTTGGAAATTAATTCTTGCATGTGAAAAATGTGAGTAATTGGTTATAAATTCAACTAAATTGTGGAAAATTCAAGTATTTTGCTAAATAGTTCTCTTTTTTGGTCGAAAATTGTACTGTGTTAGTGAAAATTCCTTTATTGAAAGAAAATTTGTCCTTCGTATTAAAAAATCACATTTTTTGGTTAAAAATTCATTTATCATCTAAAAATTTTATTATTAGGTTAAAAATGTAACTGTTTCTGGTTAAAATTGATCTTTTCCTTGTAAAAATTCGTCTTTTTGATTTTCAAATTGATTTATTTTGGTAGATGTTTCATAACTTTTTGTTAAAAATGCAATTATTACATTTTTTGTTGAAAATTAATCTACGTAGGATGAAAATTGAACTATTTAATTAAATTTAATTATTTAGCTAAGAATTCAACCACTCTGTTTAAAATTTAATTATTTTGTTGAAAATTAAATTCGAGTTCCAAATTTTTTTATTTTGTGAAAAGTTATTTTTTGTTTGTTTGAATATCTACTGTTATATTTTTTGTTGATAATTAATATTTTTGTTGAAAATTCAGCTGCATTCTAAACACTCCGTCTTTTTAGCTTGCAAATTTTAATATTTGGTTAAAAATGCAACTGTTCTTCTTTTATATTCAATACTTTTTTATTAAAATTTTGACCATTTAATTAAAAATTCATCTTTGTAGCTTAATAATTCAACTATTTGGTTTAAAAATCATACTTCTTTCTTGAAAATTCATCTTTGTTTGTCGAAAATTCATTTCTTTGGTTAAAAATTCATTTTCTAGAATTTAAAAGTCAACTTTTTTCTGAAGCACTCAATCTTTCAGCTTAAAAATTTAACTATTTGCTCGAAAATGCAATATACTATTTATTTAATCTTTTGTTTTTATGTTTCAATAATTTTTAGTTAAAAATGATCAAATTAAGGTGTTTCGTTGAAAAGTCATCTTTTTGCATCAAAATGTATAAATAAATATTTCTTCAATTCTAATTAATTTTTTTGTTTTGTTTTTGAACGATTTAATGTAAAAAGTGCTGATCTTTGAATAAACAGTCATACAAAAAAGTAAGAGTTCCAAAAAACCAGACTAAAAATTTTTTACGTATTTTAGATAATTGAATCCGAATCCAAAGTCAAAATTCCGAAGTAAGATCTCATTTTCTTCATAGTCACAACATTTCGTAACCCCAAAAAATACTTTTTTTCGTACATTAACCAGCCTCCCAAAAAATAACAAGAATAGGAGTTCTGACAAACTGGATTAAACCATTCTTACGTATTTTGGGACGCTGAATCCGAATTTGAAGTCGGATTTCCGAAGTAAGATCTCGTTTTCTTCCTAGCTACAAGAGATCGTAACCTCAAAAAACATTTTTTTTGTACCTTTAACCGCTCCACAAAAAAGTCGGAGTCCGGCGGACCAGGATAGCCAATTGTTACATATTTTGGATCGCTGATTCCGAATTAAAAGTCAAAATCCCAAAATCAGCTCTTGTTTTCTTCCGAACCGCAAAAAATGTATGAAAAACGTGTTTCTTGAGATGCGGGAGAAAACAACAGCTAATTATAACATTCAGATTTTAGATTCGGATTCAGCGACCCAAAATACGTAAGATTGGACTTATTTTTCGGCCATCCTGTTTAGACTTTATTTCCTTATTTTCAAAAATAGGTCAATTTTTAAAGAAGCATCCTCTGCAAACCGTGGAAAAGGACTGCGATTCAATTAATTGATTCTTTTTCCCTATTCGAAATAAAAAAGAGGAAAAAGCGTCACTTTCATAAAATAGAAGCTGTTACGTAAATTCACTCGGACTTCTTTCCAAGTAAACAAAAACGTAAACGATAATATTCTAGATTGAACCTTTCACGATGATGTTCCCTCGAGCATTTCTCGAATCCGTTTCCACGTTTTCGTGCTGTTAAATGTGAATCGCAAAGATTGCCTTTCTTTGCATTTCCTGAAGTTACGTAAGAGGAACAATTATTTCGATAAAAAAAGGAGAACAGTCGTCGGTGAGATTAAATGCGAGGGTTTAAAGAAAGTGAGCACCGTTTCTTGATAGGTATATAGCTCCTTCATAAGGGGTGGGTCACGAACGACCGAGGGCGATGGCGTGCTTCGAATCGCTTATGATATTGTCTCTCCTATCTCTCTTTCCCTGTCTCTCACTCCTCTCTTTCTTTATCATATCCGTGCTCGACCGGATTATCTCATAAACTGAGTTTTTGTACCGTCGAATAATCAATGTCGCTCCCAGCTATAGTGCGGTACCGTCACCTGACTGGCATTCCTGAACACCTGCACCCTCGGGCTGGATTATACTTCACAGCCAATGTGTCTCAAATCATAAAAAATGTCGCAGTTGGCTTCATAAATCCTACAAAGTGAATTATCTCACACAGTTCATTAGGACCTGATAAAGCGTTATCAAAAAACAACTACTAGAAAGAAAGCATCCACATATTACGTGACCATTACTTATCTGGGCGACTAACTTTTCCTTTTTCTTCCACTAATCTCATACCTGAATTTTGCAATTTTTTCAGATCCATTCTTTCATACTTCCTCATATGCTCCTTACTCAATCCACCCTCTTCGAGAACTTTTTCCACATTCTCTTGACTGCTTCCTTTATCTTCTATTCCTCTCCTACAACCTTCCCATATATCATTTCACGTTTCCTGATCTCCTCACAGATTCTGCACTTTGTGGCTTCTTTTTTTTAACATTCCTTTCCTCACCTCATTTCCCAGTCTGAATCTTGCTATTCTTGTTCATCTTTTGTCTCCACTTTTCTTTTGTTAATACTTTGGTACTTCTTCCTTTTTTATTTCTTTAAGCCTATTATTATACTTTAATTTCTCAATCTTTCACTATCTTTATATTAATTTTCTTTTTCTGTTTTTTTAAAATTCCTTCTAGTGTACTCTACTCTCCTTTTCTATATCACTAGAACTTTTCTTTACTACCTTCTTCGAAGACTATTTTGTTAACTCCTCTTCCTTAGCCTCTCCTTCCCTCCCTCTTCTGCTTTGTACTTAAATTATCCCTTTGCGCTTTTACTCATACAATATCCACCATACATACCTTTCTCCTAAGCTCCCAATCTTTTTTTCTTTTATTCCATGTCAATCTATTGGCTCTATAGCCTAGTGTTAACTATAACAGCGTATGAAATAAGCACATTCTCCTTCTATAATCTGTTTTAAACCATTTGTTTGCAAGGTCTATCTCAAATATTTAAAGCCCTTTACTTTTTAAACTATATTCCCTTCCATCTCCCAGTTTATTCTTTCTTTCATACTCCTCCTTTTTAAAACCTTATTACCTTTACCTTTTATATATTCAAATTCATCTTTTCCCCATCTAAATATTTCTTTTATCGTGCAATTAGGCCCGTTATACCTTCTTCATCGTTTGCCTTCAACACTATATCATCAGCGTATGCCAGTGTATGTATCTTCCTTTTCCCTTCCTAACTTTTTCCCATTCTTATCTTTTAATTTCTCTTACGAAATCTGAGATTAATACATCTAAGAAAAGTTGAATCAGAGGATATTCTTGCCTTATTCTTCTCACGAAACAAAAACTAGCTCCTACTGACTCTGCTACCTTTACTCTGATTTCTGTCTCTTTATGATACTCTCTTTAAACCCTCTTTTATCTACTTTCTCACTAAAAAATTTAGTATGTCGACTCGACCCAATAAGCCAAATTCGCCTTTACTTCTCAAATGCTACTATCGTTTTCTCTTTCTCTACTTTGATCCTTTTATTTGCCAGATAATTTAAAACATAAATGCTGTCTACCACCCTTTAATTTCTTTCCTAAAACCTGTCTGACACGGTCGCACTTTCTGTTTTTGCTTAAATTCTTTTTCCAACCTCTCTGATAAAACTGTTAGATATACTTTATAAAATGTTGACATTAGCATCACTTTCCTATAATTTTCAACCTCCTCCCTTTTGCCTTTCTTTACTGTGGGTACTACTACTCCTTTTCATCATCTTTACCTTTCTTGTTATGTCCTTTTTCTTCATCTCCTTCCTCACCATATTTTCCTTCTGGTTTAACATTCATTTAAATCCCTCCTAGCAAATCCATAATTTTTTTTCTCTCATTCTACCATCTCAATATCCTGGTTCTCTCTTTCCCTTATTTTTCTTTCTCTACTGACTACCTTCCAAACCACTTCTTCCGTCCTAGCCTTCTCTACTTTTTTTCCCAAGTTTTTATTTTCCTTCTATTTTTGAAATAATAATTCCTTATGGCAGGGTGTGAATCCGCAAAAGTAACATAATTTGAGGAGAAAGACAGGTAACGCTTCGCGGGTAACGCTTCCTCTCCTCTATCTCCTCTTCGCTTGTCCAACTGACTGACTCTTTCAATCCTTCTCCTTTTCTATCTTTCCTTTTCTTCTTCTACTTCTATCCCTCTCGCCCCCTCTACTTCTGTCTCACTCACACTCTCTTCCTCCACCCTTACTCTATCTTGTTCTCTACCTCTTTTTCCTTTCTCTCTCTCTCATATAATATGATACAATATCATACAATGTGATACTGTATCATATAATATGATGGGATATAATACAATATCACAAAATATGGTGTAATATGATACAATATCATATGATGTGATGCAATGTGATACAAAAAATACAATATAATGCAATACCGTACAATGTGAAACAATATTATATACTATAATAGAATATAAAAGAGTAGCATACAATATAATGTAATGCGATGCATTTTGATACAGTATGTTACAATGTAATACATCCTGATACAATGCGAAACAATATCATATAATACGATTATTATGATACAGTATCGTATCATGCAGTATGACTCAATATGATGCAAAACGATACAATATGATGCAATACAATAACTATGATACAACATGGCTTAATATAGTACAGTATTGTACAATACGAAACACTATCGCACTATATGATACAGTATGATACAATATGATGTAATATGATACAGTATGATACAATATCATATTATATGATACAATATGATACAATATGTTATAATATCATACATTATGATACATTATTATATGATACGTTTTTTCATCACACAACGCAGTATTTTGAACCCAACATTTTTTTCGAAATCACTTTCCGTAAAAGAAGAGGTAATTAAGTTGTTCAAACCTCCCCGTCCCATACTTTCCTTTTCTCACTTCCCTACATTGCTCGGGGCTACGAAACAAATAATGAACGAAATTATCAATTCTCAACAAACAATATTAATTATTTACCCACACGTATACATTTTCAACAAAATACATAAATTTTATACCAAAAAGTTGATTTTTCAACTTATAAAGAAAACTTTTAACCAGAAATTGTATAGTTACATATTCAGATACAAAATAATTATTTTTATTAAAAAAAATCTAAATAAGTTTCTAAATTTTTTAATTATTTATATATTTCTTGAGCTAACTGATTGAATTTTTCACTAAAATCGTTTGATTTTTAACCAAAAATATCATTTTTAACGAAAAAGTTACTTTTTAAAGCCAAAAAGACGAATTTTCTATAAAATTGTAGAATTTTCTACAGAACAGTTGATTTTTCAACCTGATTTTCAACAAAAAAGTCTATTTACGACTAAGTAGTTGAATTATAGACTATGATTATGAATTATTGACTAAAAAAAATACATTTCTTACAAAGCAGTTTTACTGTAAGCCATATAGTTAATTGAAAAAAAAAAGAAGAAATCATGAAGCAGTTAATATTTCAACAAAACAAGATTTTAATTTTAACAAAATGCAGTTGAATACATTAAAATAGACAAACTTTCAAGAAAGAATGGAATTGTTAAATTTTAAGTCAAACAGACTGATTTTCATCAAAAACAAAAAGACTTTTAATTCAGTTAAACTTAACTGAAATAGACGAATTTTTGAAAAAAATCTCTACACCAAAGTAATGAAAGTCCTACATAGTTAATTTTTTACCTAAATAGATAAATTTTAAACAAAATACATGAATTTTCTAGCTGGTAGTGTAACTTTTAGCTTATGAAGCAAAAATTTTGAACCCAAAATATAAGAGCTATATTTTAAGATTGAAAAAAAATATATTTTCATCAAAAAAAAAAAAAATTTTCAACAAAAAAAAATTTTTGAATGAGTAGTTTAACTTTAAAGCCAAATAATATAATTTTTTACAAAATTAGTTTATTTTTCAACCTGAAATCTGAATTCTTAACGGAACTTGTAATAGATCATATTTCAACCAAATCAGATTTTAACTATACCTGAATAATAGTTGAATTCAACCAAAAAAGACGACTTTTTAAGAAAGTAGTTGAATTCTTAATGAAAACAGATTTATTTTTTACCTGTAAAAACAACTTTACAACAAAATATTTAAATTTTCAAATGAATGGTTTTACTTTTTAAGCCGAATAATTTAATTTTCTACAAAAGTAATTTAGTTATTAACCAAAAATATGAATTTTTAACAAAAATTTTTTTTTAACAATATAGTTAATTTTCAACCAAGCAGTTGATTTAAAAAAAATGATTCTCAACAAAAAATGTTATAGTAAATATTTCTACAACAAAAATTTATTTTCAACCAGAACATGTCAATTTTTAATTAAAAACATTAATTCCCAACCAAAGTAACTATTTTGTTACAATTTTTTCATAATTTAGTATTTAAAATTTTACTGTAAGATAAAAATATTCCACGATCAGATTCAAAAATATTCATCAAACCTCATATTACAGATGCGTTTTTAACAACTTTAAATCATTTGATTTAATATTTGAGAATATATTTTTTTTGTCAAAATTAGTATTGCATTTAGTCAGGCTTGAAAAAATGATATTAAAAATGTAATTATTAATTTTAATATACCTTTTAATTGAAAACAGTCAGTAAATAAACCACCAGATGCAATAACCTGATACATATGGAATTCATTGAATCATTGACACCTGATTTTGTTTTGTTCTGTTCGATGCAATATAAAACAAAAGAAAATTGCTTCCGGCATAGTGGTTAATATCCGTCAATAAAGTTCATGTATTATATGAAATTTATCACAGACTGCTCTGTTAGAATTACGTTTTAAATTAAATAATTTAAATGATTTGCAATTATGGAAAATGTGCCTTATTCATTACAAAAGTTATTGTATTTATTATTCATATATTCAAAATTGTATCAATAATTAAATGATTCACAAATTAGAACAAATTATAAAGTTTCAAATTTGAAGCCCTGAAAATTAAAACATTATGAATTAAAGTCTGAGGCTTTAAAACTGCATTGTTTTTAAATTGATAACTTTTTAAATTATAAATGTAAAAGTGAATCAAATGAAACGTAAAATAATTAAAAATTAAAAAATTCTAATGTAAACACATGAAGTCTTAAAATAAATAAAAAAAAACTAAATAACCTGAAATTAAGCCATTTAGTATCAAAAATTAAAAACTTGGAAATTTAAAATTACACAATTTCAAGTTCACCAGAGTTCATTCTTCATTTTGAAGCTTCCAGAATTTGTCAATTTAGAATTTTAAAATTTTAAGATTAAACTATTTATAGTAAAACCTAAATTATAAATATTATAAATTCTTTAAGTTTTTATTTCAAATTGTTAAACGTAAATAAAAAATTGTAGACAGTAGGAATAGATTCAATTGTAATTATTAATTACGGCATAATTCTTAATCTGAATTATTTAAAATTAATGATGTAAATTAAAATATTTGATTGCAATTGAATACAAATTCAAATTTCTATTCATGTCAAATTAAAATTAAAATTAAAATCTCGCTTCATCACTAAATTTTAATTTATGTTTTGAAAATTATATAATTTGAAATTCAAGTGGAGGAAAATAAGAAAATTTCTAAATTTTAATTAACTAAAGTTGGACAATTAAAATTGAAGGCATTGAAAACTAAAAAAATTTTCATTCAAGTTTCAAATTATACAATTTTCAATTAAGTCTAAATGCACTATAGTTAATTAAAATCATCACTTTCATTAACCATTAGTCTGGATTTTATGAGCCCATACCTCTTCAAATTGGGTAATATTCTCGACTGTATTTGCCGCTTGTTTATTACTTTCGGAATGAATATCGACTATAGTATTCAGTAAATATTAATAATTTTCATAGTTAATTACTATAATAAAAAATTCATAGAAATATGTGTTTTTGTTATATACCGGTTTTTTGATGTTAAAAATGAAATTTTATTCATTGGCAACATGTTTTGATTTATTACCAAGTCCTCATCAAGACATTTTAATATTGCATATCTTTTAAAAATTAAAAAAAAAATGTTCACAACAAAATGGTTTGGCGACAATTTTCCCATCTTTTTCAGTAATTTTATTTTTCCAAATAACTTTAAAATTATGTGATAAGGACTTGATATCAGGTCAGAGCATGTTTGCAATTATAATTTTTACTTTTGAACATCAAAAACTAAATAAATACATTTTTAACCAAAAAATATTAATTTAAAAAAAAATGTAATATGTAGTTGATATTTCAATTATGTGAAATTTTTTATTTTAAATAAAAAATAGTTGAATTAGGCCAAAGATATCGAATTTCGAACAAAATATTTAGTTTTATCCTAAAAAAAAACAAATTCACTTTCAACCAAGCAGTTAAATTTGTTAACATAAGATAAAATTAAAAGTAGGCAATATTTTTCAGAGGATAAAGAAAAAAACTGTCATTCAAAATGTTAAAGTTTCAAGCTAAAAAAACGATCTTTCTACAAAACAGTTGAATTTTGAGCTCAATAGTTTAATTGTTAGTCTAAAAAATTAATTTTTAAGCAAAAAAAAATTAATTTCTAAAAAAGTAGTTTAATAGTTGATATTTCAACCAAACAATGTTTAAATTTAAATTTAAAAAAAGTTTAGTTTTACAATAAAACAACGAATTTTTAACAAAATACTTAAATCATCAATTGAAACAAGTTATTTTCAAAGAAACAGTTGCATTATTTTTCAACAAAACAAAATTCAACTTTAATTGTATAGTTATATTTCTCACAAAAAAATTGATTCCTAACTGAAATGATAATTAGTCAACCCAAAAAATAAATTGTTAACAAGGTAGTTCGCCTTTCGACCAAATAGATTCATTTTCCGTCAAATCGGTTAATTTTTTATAAAAGAGGTAAATTTTTAACTAAAAGATGTAAATTTTTAAGAAAAACGATAATTTCTAACTGAAAATGATTAATTTTAAAGTAGCCAGTTCTTGAAAAAAAAATTCATTTTTATAAAAAGAGATGAATTTTGTAACAAAAAATAAAAAAAAATGTTATCAAATTGCTGAAGTTTTAAGCCGACAAGACGATCTTTTATCAAAACAGTCAAATTTTAAACCAAGAAGGATGAATTTTTTAAAAATTGTTAAGCTTTTAACAAAATAATCAAATTTTGAACAACAAAAGTGTAGCACGTCCATAAGAGTTCCAGAATGTAACACAGTTCGAGTCCTCGAATTCTGATAAAAAATACATTTAAGGCACATTTTTTTGAAAAAATTTAATTATGTTGGGCCCGAAACTTCTTAATCTTAAAATTTTAAAACACCTTATTAATTCGCGTTTATGAAAATAAAAATTTTTTGTCACGTTTAAATCGTTCCAAAATCGCATAAAAAAATCAAAAATACTAAAGTCCCGAAATTTTTAAATCAAGAAAAACATTTTGTTCCAAAAAAGAAATATTAAAACATATTTCTTTGGCCCAAGCTGTACAAATTTAAGGTTCTACATATTCAACTTTTTTCAAAATGTGTGCATATGACACAAACAAAAAAAACATGTTCTTTGCACATTTTCAAATTTTTTTCGCTATTCGCAGCTCTATAAAAATTTAAACAAACAAAAACTAAAAAAATTAATTATGGTTGATTAGTTATATAATTATTTATAATTACCATAAATAACTATACAAATTTAAATAATAAAATATTACGCTTTAAGAAACCATCGTAATCATCCGGTAATGTTATAAAAATGGTTGTTTTTGAAAATAATTACTAAGCTTTTTATTTTAAAATTCTAAAAAAATTTACAAGGTTTTAATCTATTCACTGATATGATTTTGCCGTAAATGAAGACATAAAAAAAATTATAAATATTGTTGTGAAAGTGCAAAAACTAGATTTTTTCCATATTCAATTATTTAAATTTAAAAAAATCGAAACTGTTAAAACATTTTATAATAGGTCAACAAATGCCAAATTTAGTCAAATAAAATGTGTAAAATTCACACAGTAAATGTTAATATTATTTGGTGGTAGAATTTGTCGATACGCTTGGGAATCATAAGGTGTGTTAGGAAAACTGTTAAGCAAAGTTAAATGTTTTTAATAAGCAATTAATAATTTGTGCATTTCCTAAAGCTTACATTCTTGAATACAAGTTCTAACAATTACAGCACTATGAAAAAAAAAACTTTTAACTCAAAAGCCTTATATGAAGCCGCATTAAAGAGACAGAAAACGCTCTCTTTTGCTTCAGGAAACAAACAAAAAATCTCTTAAAAGATTTTCTTCTGCAAAAATGTTTGAATTTTTGTGTGATATAAAAAATTAAACCTTTTCATATTTTAAAGCTTTTTCTTAATTATTTTGACTCGTTCAACCTGCCCAAATTTGTTTTGCACCTTTATAACAAAGTAAGTTCTTCAAGTAGAAGAATAATTCATCTAGGTTGAACAGTTTTCCGAAGTTATACAGCACATTCTGGCATTTCCCGCATTTCGGAAAACAAATTTAAAATCTACTTAAAAATTTGTTATATCGACAAATATGAACTTTATAAAATGTTTTTTTATAAATATACTCTTTATGAATTTTTATTGTATTCAGAAGAATAAAGAAGTTTAAAGAATTTGCGTTTTTTTCAACAAGAATAAAAAAGAATGTTTTTCGATTTTTGATAAGAAATCGTTTTTCAGTGTATGCTCTATTTGTTAAAATTGTACTCGTTATACTTCAAATAAGCTTTCGCCCAAAAGCGTAACTCTATGCCGACAAAGTGGGTCCTTTTCTTACTGAACGTCACATATTCATCACGTCTTTCATCACGTTTAACCCAAATTTTACCCTCATCCCAAAACTAGGGCTCATATGATTGTTCTTCTTTATTGTGTTTTGATGTATTGTAATTGATTATTTTTGGAACGATATTTTATTAATGTTTTCATACCCCCTGATAAAAAATCGATTTAGTTCTTACCCCAAAAACCAGATCACACATGATTTGTTTCTAATCAAAAAGTAATTATTGTATCTTTCATATTTTGTAATTGATGATTTATGAATTAATTTTTTATTGATGTTTCATACCCCTTAATTATAATCGAATCAGTTGTTATTCCAAAAATTAGCGCACATGCGATTCGTTTCTAATCAAAGAGTATTTATTTTTTTATTGTTTTGTAATTGACGATTTATTGGATATTTTATTAATGTTTTATACCCATTTATCAAAAATCGAATTAGCTTTTCTTCCAAAAACTAGAGTTAATATCATTCACTTTTAATCAAAGAGTATTTATTTTGTGTTTTGACGTTTTGTATTCAATGATTTAATGATTACTTTTTTATTGATGTTTCCTAAAACCACTGACTTGATTTCATCAAAACTTTTTTGTGTTTAAATTTATGATTTAATCAGCTTCACTATTTTTAAAATCGTTTGTATGCGAAAACAGTGATGAAATGGTAAATTGCCCTTTTAAATCAAAGAATTAGAGTTTGTTATTATTGTTACCTATAAGCATAATAGTCATCAGGAGATTAAACTCACGAGATTTTTAATATCCATGCTCAACCTTACTGATGTAACATACTTGAAAAATTGCCAGGTGTAAGAATTTTTCGTCACTCTATAGCAATATAATATTTTTTTTTATACGCAATTGTACAGCCTGTGCACCATTTCCTTAAGAATTTCCTTAAGAATTCGTCACTCTATAGCAATATAATACTTTTTTTATACGCAATTAAACAAACTGTGCACCATTTCCTTTTTGTATTTTCGTGAATCAATAAATGTAATTCCTATTTTTTTGACCTCTCCATTTTTATTCATTTGAACCATCCTCTGAGTTCACATAGAAAACCTTAACAAAACCCTTAGCCGCTCAAGCGTCTTTACCTGATCAGGTACTGAGTCCTTTAGTACGCGACATGATATATTTTGTATTAGCAAACCCTAGAAATTGATTGTAATCTGTCTATAAATCCTTAATTTTATCATTATTTAATTATTGTTCAATTGTTCAGCACGGCAGAACCCTT
>JAUELO010000234.1:544035-556225 GCA_032357855.1 Amphibolips quercusostensackenii | reverse complement strand
TACATTGCGTTTCGCATGGTAATCTCTCTTATAGTCGAACAGAAATAACTTTCTGGCGCCATGTCGTACAAGTTTAACGACGAATCGCGGGAGACGTTTAATGAAGGTGCAGTACTCGAAAGGGTTGAGCAACAGCCTTCAAATTATCACTGAAGATTGTGATTCGCAGAACTTGGGTCGAAAATTGACCAGTTTCCAAAAAAAAACTGAGCATTATTTAGGAACAGTCCACAAACTAGGTTAGAAATTTAAGGGAGAAGAAATTGCGCCAAGAACTTCGGTTGGTAACAGCTGTGGGGGGGGGGGGTAGATGTAACGTTACGAATTTGGACAATAGATATAATGTTACAAATTTAGATAACGTTAAGTACGTTTCCTGATAATAAATTTAAGCAAGTTTCGCGAAAAATGTTTCTGTTTTTTTTTCTTTTTTTTTTATGTTTAATTATAACTCAATTAGTTTAGAAATCACTTTCATATTTCAGGCTTTACACTATTTCTCCTTTTCTCCTCTATGTTCCCCCTTATTAGAGAGTGTTTTCTTTTTTCCCTAATGTTTTCAAAAACGTTTACCTTAAACATTTACCTTGAACCTTGAACCTTGAACTAGTTTCTTGAAAATTAATTTGTTTACTTAAAGATTAATTTCTTTGGTTTAGAATTGTTGAAAGTCAACTATTCAGTTAAGAATGTATCTTTTTAAATTATAAATTCACCTTTTTTGCTCAAAATGAATTTATTTTGTTAAAATTTCTTTTTTCTTGCTAAAAATGAATTCTCTGGTAGAAAATTAATTTATTTGATTAAAATTCCAACAAATTGGATGATACTTGAATTCGTTATCAAAAAACTGTTTTTTGTTTGTTTGAGAATCTAAAGTCTATCTTTTTTTGTTAAAAATTCAATTACTTGGTTTAAAGTTAAACTAGTTCATTGAAAAGTCATTTTTTAACGATATAAATAACTTTGGTTAAAAATTTAGCTTATTAATGGAATTTTTTTTTCTGGTTTAAAATTAATTTTCTCATCTGACAATTTTACTACTCTATTTCCGATTGAACAATTGTTCTTTGCAAGTCGAAAATTAAAATAATTAGCAGAAAATTGATGCATTTTGTTAGAATTTCGTCTTTTTTGTAGCAAATTAATCTTGTTTATTTAAAATTCATCTGTTCGATTTAGGACTTGACTATTTTGTTGAAAATTCGTGTTTTTGATTATATTCAACTATTTATAATTTCTTATTTTTTTTTTTAAAATTCATTTTTCAAAATGAAAATTTAATAATTCCATTTTTAATCGAAATCTTTTTTTATTTTTAAATGAAAAAATTTTTAAAAAATAATTTTTCTTAATTGTAATTCAACTTTCTTGTTAAAAATTTAATTATTAGAACTTCATTCTTTTGTTGAAAAATAGTCTTTTTGGGTATAAAATTAAACATATTTATAAAAAAATAAACTATTTTATTAAAAATCTAATCATCTAATTTGGTGAAAAAATTTTTACCGAAAAAGACGATTTTTTGACAACATACATAAATTATCAACTAAATAGTAGAATTTTCTACTAAAAATTATCAATGTTTCACCAAAAGTAGAATAGTTACATTTTCAATTTAACTTATTAATTTTTATTTTTAAAAAACTAATTTTTAGCAAAATGGTTCTATTTTTTAACAAAGAGATAAATATTAAATTAAAATGATGTATTTATAATCAAAAAATACATTTCTAACAACTTTGGTCTACCAAGTAGTTGAATTTTTAATCAAGAAGATTAATTTTGTACCATAAAGATGAATTTCAACTGAACAAGGGCAAATTTGTTATTAAAAATTAAATGATTAACCTTTCACTTAAAAAATGAATTTTTATCTAAAATAACTTATTTGCAAAAATTAGTTAAATTTTTGACCAAACCATTTTGAACTGAACTCAAGAATCTTTAAGCAGAAAATTGAATTTTTAACAAAGTAGCTCAACATTCAACCAAATAGTTAAATTTTCAACCAAAAAAATAATGCTTATAAAAAAGTGTTAAATTTTCTACAAAGTAGATTAGCTTTGAGCAAATAGTTTAATATTCAATAAAAATTATAAATATGTAACAAAGAAGTTTAATTTTCTCCAAAAAAAAGACAACTGGTTAAAAAAATTAATGAATTAAAAAATTACGGATGGTTGGAAAAACTGACATTATAAAATCATAGATTAATTAAATTTTAATTAACAGAATTAGTTCACGCATATCATTAGAAGAAAATAAAAAAACATTAATGAAAATCAGTTGATATTCACAGTTATAATGAAAATTTTTAAGTGAATACGAAAGTATAGATAGATACATAGCAGCGTGTGATATTATCTAGAAAACTTTTCATGAATTTTTGCTTTACATTCTTTTAATGATATAAATAAGCTAATTCTGACAATCAAAAGCAAATAATTCCATGATTTCATAATGTCAGTGTTTCTACCTGGCCATAATCTTATAACAATAAAAGGGTGATACATACCGTTTAATTCATATTGCTCCTGGGAATCTGCCTCATGCCGTTCGACACGGGTCCAGTAGGCACGAGGAGAAAACGCAGACACAGCTAACACAGAGCGTCACTCCTATTGTTCTCACGTTTTTGATTACTGGATGAAATATAAAAATTTGATTGAAAAACTGTCTCTTTTTATCAAAACAAAAGAATATTTAGATGACGTTTGCAAAAAATCAGACAAACATATTCTACCGTGTGGCCAGAAACCTGCATCGAGTTTTCTAAGGCAAATAAAACCCCTTAAGTACTATAGCACTGTGGTTAAAAAACGACTGTACCTATTTAAAACCTCAGTGAAACGTAGATCTAAACACGGGTCACCATCGCTACCAAAGTATCATTTAAGTCCTTTAGCATGAGCACATATTCCGCTAGACGACTCCACTTTACTGGGTATGAGCCTGTGGACACTTTCTTTCACTAAGGTGGGCTTAGAATCATTGTATCTGACTTTATTAGAAGTACTCGCATTTGACTGAAAATTTGGCTAGGGTAGAGGAAAACTGCAGAAAAAACCTCCAGAATTGAGGCGGTTTTTCGACCATAGAACGAGTTGTCGCAGCTCATACCATCTCTATTAATAAAAAGCTTGTTGTCCCAATCAACAATTTTTTTTATTTTTGAACCGATTTAAAAGTTGGACCACGCTTGGATGAATAGTGTCTGGGTAAATAAAATTTGTCAGACACTTCATCATAGGTGTATGACTAAATTATGAGCCTGGCTGGAAGTTATGGTTTATAAATCGTTAAAGACATCCCATTGATATTTCATAGGAGCAGAAGGAGCGAAGCTGTAAACAAAAGGATGCTTTTATCGACAGGCACTTCGCGTAGGACGCGTGATGGATGTGTTTTATTTGTAAACGAGGAGCTTCTCTTTACCTTCCGACTTCGAGGGGAAAGAAAAGGAACGTTGGAAACAAGCGAGAGCGATAAGTCGCGGGGGATTTCAGAAGGAAGGCAAGTTTAGTTGTGGACAAGACGAGAAGCAGGATCGACGTAGTGCCTCGTGATGGATTGACTCGAACCAATCACCTCGTTTGTATCCATTTGCCGCGAATGTTCTTTCCCTGAATGCCATTCATACATAAAATCTCTGACCCTCGTTCGCAACAAACGATCTGGGATTGTCACGTCAAACATGTTAATTACCAGAGTGTTTACTCACCTGAGAATTCTGAAAGCCCTTGAATTGTAGGGAATTTTTTTTACCTGAAAAACCCTGGAAAAACCTGAAAATGTCAAGGAATTTTCTTTTAATCAGGGAATATTTTGGGAAGCGTACTGTTCAAATTGACTTTAAGTTGGGTCGGATCAGGTCGGGCTTCGAGTACGCAACACGACTCAAAAATTTAAAAACCGGATATGCTTTAGTAAAGTTCAATTACCGAATTTTCAGAAATTACCAAAAATTGTGGGTAATTCATGATAAGTTGACATGAATTGCGGCCAAAGTTATCGGAAGTTACAAAACATTTTAGGAAAATTTTTCATTTATCCTAAAAACAATAGTTTTTTATTTGTAAAAGTAGCTTTTGTATCACTGTATTTAACTATGTTTTTAAAAATAAGTTTTTTTTTGGAAATTTACTTTTTTAACTAAAATTCAACCATTTAATTTTTGATTGAGGATTTATCCTTTTGAGTGCAATACCCAACTATTTAGCTGCAAATTTCGTTTACTTGTTGAACATTCAACTATTCCAGTTGAAGATTTATCATTTTAGTTGAAAATTTATCTCTTTGGTTTGAGAATAAATTTTTACTGCAAATTCAACTATTTAACTTTAGTGTAAAAACTTATTTTGCTCATTTGAAAATTCATGTACTTTGTTGAAAATTCGTCCTTATGGTAGAAAATTAATCTTTTTGGTTGAAAATTTAGCGTTTTGAATAGACATTAATCATTTTGGTTGCAAAATCATCTTCTTGCTGTCAAACTTAACTATTTCAGTTCAAGAAATATCTTTTAAGTTAAAAATTCCATTTTTTAATTAAACATTTACCTTTTACATTTTTGGTTTAACATTGATAGTTTTTAGTTGAAGATCCAACGACTTGATTTGCAATTCATTTTTTTTTTTTAATTAAACTATTGAGTTAAAAATGTATAAGTCTTGTAAAAAATACCACAGTTCTACCTAAACTATGATTTAAAGCTAATAAGTAATCACTTCAGATCAAAATTATCTTTTTGTTGCAAATTCAACTATTCCAGTTGAAGATTCATCATTTTATTTGAAAATTTAGCTCTTTGGTTTGAGATTAACTTTTTAACTGCAAATTTAACTATTTAAATTTCGTTTAAAAAATTACCCTTCTTATTTAAAAATTCATGTAATTTGTTGAAAATTAGTCTTTTTGGTAAAAAATTAATCTCCTTGGTTAAAGATTCTTTATTTTAAGTTTAAGAATGATCTACTCGTTTTAAAATTCAGAATAGCAGAACTTAAATTGGGAAACGAGGTAAGGGAGGGATTGTATTGGAAAAAAAAGAACAGAAAGTGCAGAATATGTGAGTAGGAGGAGGAAACATAGTAGCATGTCTGGGAAGGATGTAGGAGAGGAATGGAAGATCAAGGAAGTTGGGAAGTGAATGTGGTAAAGATTCTTAGGGAGGATGGAATGGGTGAGGAGTTGATGAAGGAGTTGGAGGGGGCTAGAGGGGCGAATAGAAGAGAATGAAAGTTTGGATGCAGAAAAAAAATGTCAAATGAGAATGAGATAGAAAGGAAGTAAAAGGTTAAGAAAAAGAAAACGGAAGCTGCATAGCCTAAAAGCGTAAAGATCTGTAAGTAATGATTATAACTATTTTAAAATTTTTAAAAATTGGTTGAAATTTGGTTTCAAAGACAAATTTTTTGAAGAAAAACAACCCTTTTTCAGGTCAACGTGCGCAACTAATTTAAACTTTAATTTTTTTTTTATAGACTAATTTTGTCGATTGAAAGTTGCAATTTTTTTGGCATAGTATAAGTAGATTGAGTTGTGGATGCGCTCGCTCTCACACGCTCGCTATCGCTCTCTCGCTTTCGATCGCTCGCTCGCTCTTTAGACACATACATAGTATAGGAGTAAAGTTCTAGGTATAAAATTTGATGTAAATAGTTGAAAATAATTGTAAATAGTGAAGATTAGTTATTATAAAGTTTGTAGATGGTCTTGTAAGTAAAGAAGGTCATGTAAACCCTTAGGGGACACATTATCATAAAGAAGAACTATTCAAATTAAAGATTTCTTTTTAAGTTAAAAATTTAATTTTTTAACTGAAAATGTAACTCTCACATTTTTTGGTAAACATCGATCGTTTTTAGTTAAAAATTCAATTACTTGATTAAAAATTCATCTGTTTTGGTTAAAAGTTAAACCACTTTGTTAAAAATATAAGAATCTTTTTAAAAACACAACAATTTTACTCAGCCTATAATTGAAAGATAAGGAATAATCATTTGAGATGAAAATTCATCTTTTTGTTAAAAATCTAACTATTTTTATTGAAAATTCATAATTTTATTTAAAAATTCATCTCTTCGGTTGAAAGTTCATGTACTCCAGATAAAGATTCACCCTTTCAGTGAAAATTCATCTGTTCAGTTAAAAATTAACTTTTTTATAAAAATTTAATTCTTTAAGTCTTAGTTGAAGATTCATGTAGTTCGTTAAAAATTCGTCTACTGAGTAGAAAATTAATCTCCTTGGTTAAAGATTCATCATTTCAAATAAACATTAATCATTTTAGTTGAGGAGTAATATCCTTTTTTTAAATTCAACTATTTTAGTTAAAGATTAATCATTTTTGTTTAAAATTCAACCATTCCAGTTAAAGATTTATCTTCCTAGTTGAAAATTTAATTTTCAAACTCAAAATGTAACTTTCACATTTTTGGGTAAACATCGATCGTTTTTAGTTAAAAATTCAACTATTTGATTCCAAATTCATATTTTTTTGGTTAAAAGTATCTATTAGTTTTGAAAAGTAGTTTTTAAAGTATCATTGGTTAAAAATGCATCAAGCTTGTTAACAATACAACAATTTTACCTGAACTATGATTATAAGATAAGGATTGATCTTGTTAGATAAAAATTCATCTTTTTGTTGAAAATTCAGCTATTTCAGTTGAAGATTCATCATTTCAGTTAAAATTCATCTCTTATGTTTAACATTAACTTCTTTACTAAAAATTAAAATTTGCAATTTTTTTTGAAACTTATCTTTTAGTTAGAAATTTATGTATTGTGTGCACCTGAATTTATTTAAAGTTTTTTTGTTGTTGAAAAGTTAGACTGCTTGTTCAAAATTCATCTTTATAGGTACAAAATTCAAGTATTTGGTCAAAAATTTAACTAATTGGCTGAGCATTACACTATTTTGTTAAAAATTAAGGGTTTTGTTCACAAGTAATATTTTTGCTTGAAAATCCAACTGTTTTGGTAAACATTCGTCTATTTGGGCAAAAAGTTTTTCCTTCTGTATTGGACATTCATTTTTTTTTAAATTTTACTATCTCACAAAAAAGTCAAATATTTTATTAAAAACTTAACTATTTTTGATTAAAGTTTAATACTTTTTGTTTGCGAATTGGTCCCTTTGATAACAAATTTATTTTTGTAGGTTTTCAATTCGGCACTTATGTTTAAAATTTAACTTGTGTGTTAAAAAATTGATTTTGTTGTTAAAAATTCAACTATTTTAATTGTGTGTGACTGCCCTGAGTTTTCCACTATCAAATAATAAAAAAAAAATTACTAAAATGAAAATTAGGCTGATAAATTATCTATTAAACATTGATCGTTTTCACTTGATAACACAAATATTTGGTTAAAAAAATATCTATCTTGGTAAAAATACAACGATTTTACATAAAATATCCAGTTAGTAAATAACCATTTTAGTTGAATATTCATCTTTTTGTTGAAAATTCAACTATTTCAGTTAAAGAATAATAATTTTAGTTAATAATTCATTCCCGTAGTTTAAAAATACCTTCCGAACTGAAAAAATATTTTATTTGTGTTTAAAAAATTATATTTCTTAGTTGAAAATTTGCGTATTTTGTTAGAAATTCGTCTATTTCGGTAAAAAATTAATCTCCTTGGTTGAAACTGCCTCTTCCGGTTTAAAAATTTAAATATTTCAGTTGAAGATTTATTATTTTCATTAAAAATTTTTAATTTTAATCAAATACGCATCACTTTGGTTGAAAATTGATTTTTTCCAGTTAAAAATTTATCACTTTAATTAAAAATTTCACTATTTTTGTGAAAGTTTATTCTTGTGTGTGTTAAAAATGAAGTTTTTTACTAAAAATTTAGCTATTACATTTTGTTGTGGAAATGGACCTTTTTTATTTTAAAATTCAGCTAGTGGGTGGCAAATTCATGTATTCAGTTTAAAATTTGTCTTTTTTGCTAGAGCATTTATTTTTTCCTTGTTTCAAAATTTAACTATACGGTTACAAATTCGTCTATATTGTTGAAAATGTAATATTTTATTTGATTTTTGGGACTTTTAAGCATTTGAAATTAAATCTGATACAGTACCTACATTAATTTTACTTGAAAGAATATATTTCCCTGCTTTTGTAAAAAATCATCTTATATTCCTAGTTCTTTCACCGTCATATACCTGGAAAATATCTTATATTCAAAATATGAACATGCTGAAAACGCACTGAATTTTGAGTATATAAATATGAAATGAAAATTTTCTTTTAATTAAAATTCAAATTCATGTACCTTAGGGAAAAAATCAGTGAATTAGTAATTATGTTTTCAGTATTATGTATTGATGTAATTATTTTAAGGGAATAATATATTTAAGAAAATGTTGAAATATAATTTGTTAAAAATTCGTTTTGCAACACCGGTCTATCACTAGTTGCTGGTCAGTCTCTCTAGCAATCAACCCCGGTGAACAGCTTCCCAAAGTCATCATATGTTATATATTACAGAAAAATATGCAAACTCACTGATAATCTTATAGTAACATCTATAATCTTTACTTTAATTACATCCACAGAGTAATAACTCGATTTCCGCAGACACCCTGATTACTATTTAAACGTGAAAGACATGACATTTATGTAAGCACGATGTGGACAATAAAGACTATAAGTTAATAAAGAATATGTAGTAATAAACACAGAATAGGTTTTGATGTAGTATTCATAAACGTGCAGCAGTAAAGATGCATTGAATTGTAAAATGTAACAAACTGTGGAATGGAATCACTGCTCTCGTAGAAATGGTATAGTGGAATGCATGTAAGGTCATAATGGAGAAAATTGCATCATGATTTTAAAGAAAGTGGCGTGTACTGTGTAGGAAATTACAATGAAGGTTCTGACCCCTCACGAGTAAAGTTTCTCGGCAAGAGCAAGACGAGGAACAAAACGTAGTTCGTGTTCAATATTAATCCAAGCGAACATAGATAAACCCAAAAACGGTGCGGAGTTCTGCAACTCTAACAGTCTAAAATCAGCGTAGTAACTAGAGTAAACGACTCTCCAATTATGGGTCGAAAGTTTCGATTTGTGTTTCGCGAATTGGGTAATAGGGTAATTCCTGTACGTAGCAAATGTTTACAAGTGGTTAATTACATTTAAATAGAATCATGCAGGTTGAAAAAGAAGGGAAATGGATTTTAAACTAATTCTGCATTTTTGTGTGAACTGTGGCGTATGATGCCTTTGTCAAACTCTGCACCTGAGATGATGACTAAAAAGATTGATCAGCAAACTATATCGTAAAAATGTTGCAAAGAGTACGTGCTGTAAGAAAAAGGAACACGCAAATTCCAGATCGATCTACAATTTATCATTTGCCCTACTCCTAGAATATTCAAAATGTTCGCAAAAGTTAGGATTATTAATGTTTTGTCCGTAATGATTATTAATGACGTTCTAAGTACATTTTGTGTCTTCCCTGTCTCGTTTTTATCTTTTTTTAGACGTGCTAGAAAAGAGATGAAAAAATTAAGAGAGGTAAGGGAAAATTTGAAAGAAAGTAGGCCGACTTATTGTAATGAGGATAAGAAAAGATTATAAACAATAAAAAGAAAATCAGAATAGAGAAAGAAAGAGAGGAGGAAAAGAAAAAAAAATATAGTGATAAAGAATGTAAGACTAGAGGGAAAGGAGCGAAAAGAAAAAGTGGAAGAAGTGCTAAAAAGGATTGATGCGAGTGTGGAGATGAAGGAATTGCGAAGAGTAGGAAAAGACGGAGGAAGAGAAGAGAAAATGGCACTGGTAAAACTGAAGAAATAAGAATGTATGATGGACATAGGAATAATATAATATACAGTATATCTTAGGGAAAAGAGTAGAAGATTAAAGAAAGAATGGAATAAGAACGCGGGTTAAGTACATGAGAATACAAATAGAAGGTATATAATAAAATGAGGACAAAGAAGTGTAACAGTTAGTAAAAAGTATGGTGATGACGGCCTAGGAGAGGAAAAAAAAGGAAACAGGAAAATAAGAGATTATGAAAAAATTGAAAAAGAAAAGAGGAAAAGAATGGAGCATATGTTATTGGAATATAGCGGGCCTAATAATATAGGATAAGAAATTGATGAGAAATGTGTAACAATTGAAAAAAGTAGTAATGATGAAGACGTGGCTAAATGAAAACGATTATTGTATATAAAGAAAGAGTAAAGAGAAGATTACGAAGAGGTTCCCGATGACAGGTTCATAATTCACGGAGGAAGAATAAAAAGGCAGAGCAGTGCGAGAAATAATAATAGGAGTATGGAAAAAATGTATAACAGAGATGGTTAGGTAAGATATGAAAGGACAAAAAAAGGCTTGTTAGTAGAAGAAGTAAATATAAAAGAAAAGAGAAAGATAGTGGGGGGAGTATGTAAACGGGAATATGGAGGAGAAATCAATGGAGATGCGAAAACAGATGGAAGAAAGTGAGGTAGAAATAAACATTATAATAAGAGATTTTAATGCAAGAACAAGAGATAGAGTTAGGAAAAAATAGGAAGTAGTGCGAGGAAGAAAAAGCAAAAACAAGGTACTGAATGGGGAGAAAATGAAATTTCTAAATGTCTTGGATAAGATCGGATGGTTTATTTTAAATTAAACTATATTTAGTGAATAAGAAAGTGTAATATACATGCTGTAGAGAATAAAAGGAAATGGTGATTAATTATGTGATAGTAGACGTTGTGATTAGAGAAAAGGTGAAGATTCTAGAGGTAGGGGATTATATGGATTTAGATCACGTTCTCGCATTAGTTATTTTAGAAGAAGAAAGGAGAACAATAACAATAAAAAAAAATGTAAGAAGAGCATGAAGAAGGGATTGGTCAACAGAAGGAAATGAAGAGTTAAAAAAAAGTCAAGAATATTGAAATGGGAGAGGGAAATAAAAACGGAGAGATAAAAATAAAGATAAGGGCAATAAAAAAAGTATTCTAGGAATCTAGGGCACAAGCAAAAAAAGAAGTAAGTGAAAAAGAAGGCGGAATAATGGGATAAGGAATGTAAGGAGAGGAAAAACGAAAGAAGGAAGGAATCAGGAAATTAAAGAAAAAAAAGTAGTAAAGAATAAAGGAGAAAAAAGGAGTATATGGAGATGTGCGATAAAAAAGAGGAGAAAAATAAAAGATTTTAAGAAGTAGCGGAAAAGGCTAGGACAGAAGAAGAGGTTTAGATAGTCAATATAGAAAGAAAAAGAAGGAAAAGAGTAAACCAGGATAATGTGACATTAGAATTGAAAAAATAGTTCATGAACTATTAGGAGCGGTAGATAGAAAAGTTCGAAAAGGTGGAAAATATGGTAGGTAAAGAAACGAGAAAGAGGATAACAAAGAAAGAAATAGTCAATGTGTTTGAAATAATAAGAGATGAAAAGGAACTTGGTATAAATGAAATTTCAAATAAAGTCCGGAAATATATAGAAAAAAAGAGCTAAAGTATTTGGAATGGATATTGTTTAACAAAGTATGGAGAAGAAAAGGCAAGAGGATGAGGTTGAAGATTATAGAGTATTGACGATCGTTCCAACATTGTATAAAGTATATGTAACAGTTTTATCGGAAGTGCATTGTTAAACATCAGTTACTGAGAAAAAGCCTTAGTAGATAAATTAGGTACATATGGTGATTAAGATAAGGAATTGATTTGTTTTACGCAACTGCTAACAATGATATTTGCAATAAAAATTCTATATTTGGTCCTACATTCAGTGATCTTTTTCACAATGAATAGCCTAGCACACCTGAATTCGTAATACATATTGTCTCTTTTTATACACGATTCCTTGGAGAACCATTTCCTTTGAACTCCTTTCTCCTGCCTTTTGTGGACTGAAGTATATATGAATGAAGTAAAAATTGTGAATATGGTGCATTAAATGTCATGATCCGCGTCAGGTATGAACATTTGTGGTTTGAAAAATGCAGTTTTGAAAACAATGTATAAAATTGTATGGTTTGCATCACCTTATGGCGTATAATATGTACAGTGTGTAGTTCTCTATAGTCTATAGTCTACAGTTCATGTGCAGCAAGTAACTGTTGAAAAAATATGTTAAATCTTTTTGCCAAAAAAAAATTAATTTTGTAAGAAGATTATGAACCAATCCATTTAGATCATAACATTTTCCAAAAAAGAAAAAGAAA
>JAUELO010000234.1:497755-510487 GCA_032357855.1 Amphibolips quercusostensackenii | reverse complement strand
GTGCGCTTAGAGCCTCTTTAGTATCAGTTCTTTTCACTGGATACAGTTTTACAATTTTAATGAAGCCATCGGTAACAAGAAGTTTGTGCTGTTTCTCTGAAATTCTTTCAAAAATCAGTCCATAGTGATCGATATGGAACGTGAAAAACGGAATGTGCCCTTTTGTGATTGGATTTCAAAAACTTCGTTTTTATCCGTGATGGGAGAAGAAGCAATGCATTTTAGGCAATTAAATACATAGAACTTAATCTCATTACGAAGATCAGGAAACCAGTAGTTCCTCAATATCGCAGCGGCAGTTTTTTCGGTGGCCATATGGCCCAACTCATCGCGATACTTACGGATCACATTATCCTCCATCCCTACCAGAACATAAAAGAAGAGGTCCTCATCCCTTTTTTTGCGATATAGAATACCATTCAACTTTCGTATTATTTGTCTTCGGTAATTTCAAGTTTTTCGCGCAATTTGCAGATCGTAAGGTCACGATTTTGACTAATAATCATATTCGTTTTTGAAGAGTTTTCTTCTACAATCATTATTCTATGGCTGAGTGCATCGACGTGTAATATTCTTTCATCTGCTTGATGCTCAATGATTCTGTCAAATTTTTCTAACTGTAAAGATCATCTTGCAATTCTCGGGTTCACTTCTTCTTTGTCCAATGTCAACTTCAAAGAATTGCAGTTTGTCAAAATTTTTGATTTTATGCCGTGGAGGCAAATTCTGAAACGCTAAAGGGCATAAATAATCGCTAGTGTTTCTAATTCGAAAATGTGATACTTACTTTCGATGTCGGAGGTTCTTTTGGAGAAATAGAAGATCGGATGTAATTTTCCGTAAGACTTTCGTTAGAATAACACATCTCTTAACCCGAATTTACTTTCGTGACAGTATAATTCTGCTCGTCGTTTGGGTTGTAGATGCTGAGAACTGTCGGAAAAATCAACTTTTCTTTAAGAGTTTCGAAAGTTTCGAATTCCGATTCAGTGAATCTGAATAGAGTATCTTTTCGTGATAAGTCGTAAAGCGGTATTGCAGTAATTGGAAAGCCTTCGATAAACTTGCAGAAATAAGAGTAGAAGCCTAAGACAGCCTCTACAACTCGGGCGGTAGGGGCTACACCTTCTGCAGAAATGTTGTAACCAAGATATCTGATTTTCGTTAGGATGAATTTACATTGGTTGATTCTGATTTCTAGCTTGTTTTTGACTAGCAAGTAAAAAACAGATGCCAGGGTATCGATATGCTGTTCTAAGGTTTTGGAGGCTATCATCAAGTCATCGAGGTAGGCAAAAATTTCGCCTCTCTTTATTGGCTCTGCAAAAACCGTGTTGATGAAATGCTGGAATTTCGCAAGGGCTACCTTAAATCCGAAAGATGTCATAAGTTACTCAAATAATATGTAAGGAGTTATAAAGGCCGTGTACTGAATCCAATCTTCCGCGATCGGAATGTGGTAGAACCCGTCTTTGATATCCAGAAGTGTAAAGAATTTTTGCCCGCGAAGTTTATCTATCTGATCTCCAATAATCTAGTTTCCCCGTTTTCTTCTTTATCAAAACTATAGGCGAAGCGTAAGGTGATTCGCTTGAGCAAATGATGCCTCTCTCTAAAAGCGAATCCAGAATATTTTGTAATTCTCCATTTTCGAAAAATAACAAACTTCTAGGATTACAATGGAAAGGTCGATAGTCTGTCAGATTATGCGATAACTCTGTTTTTTTCTTTGGTGAATTTAGACGTACGGGCAATGCATAATTATTGACAGAGGAATCATTGACTATCGAGTGCGTTCTGTGATCTAGACTCGGATTTATTGAAAGTAAAGGCTTACTTATAAAGTTAATTTCAAAAGCATTGCGAAAATCTCAGGAACAACCAAAATTTTTGCATTTTCACGAGTTATATGACTAATTTGCATACTTACCACAATCTCGCCTACAATCATCAACTCGCTACTGTTCATTCCATTGTACTCTTAGTTTTGCGCCGAGAAAGTATCTTAAGTTAATTCCGGTACAAACATCTCTTTGATGAAGCTCACTGGACTTTCTGTGTCGAGAAGTGAGTCGAGCTAGAGACAGAGGAGCTCGCCGGAAATGTCGAATTCACATTCGCCGGTTCTTAAGCAGTTGCTGTCATCCTCTGCGTCGACCTAAGTAATATTGCTGACTTTCGGTGGCTTCTTTTCAGATCATTCTCTGTTAATATGCTCTTCTTTGAAGCACTTAAAACATGCACCTTTTTCCCTCGTCAGTGATTTTAGAGGATCCTTTGAAGAGTTTCTTGCCTTCTGGTCAGGATTCACGTTGGACTTTGGTGTTGAGGTTGGTGGAGCTTCAGTTTTTTGAGGCTCCTTCTTGTTGTTCCCAAGTATTATTTTCTTCAAGGCCTCAAGAATGTCTTACTTCTCCTTGAATCTTGTCGCTAAAAAACTCGTTGTGTTCCCAACGTCTTTCTTTAAAGTTTTTTCGGAGTGTCGGTTTTTTCGTTCGGTACCCGAACATTAACACTAATACTCTGAATAGGTCATTCATTGACATCCAGATATGTTCTGACCTAGACTGAAACCACTGCTGAGCCTTACACTTCACTTTTGTGGTGAACAGAAGACAGCCATGTGCTTAATCTTATTTATATGTAGAGTTTCTTTTTAGTTATAAAGCCTTGGAGATTGACAAAGTAGCTCATTCTCTCTTCAAACTAGATCCAACTTTCCTTAAAGATCACGTTCTTTCAGGACGAATGCCATCTCTCTTTTTTTGGGAATTCTGAACATCAAGTGGAGGCTTCTGCGGAGGAGGCAAATGTGCCTGTCGGTTCTGCTCAAGAGGTGGGCCTGTAGCCCCTGAAGTATCCTCACTTAAAGTATTTCCTGAATTATTGAAGACACGGTTCTAAATTTCCAAAGCTGCAATTATCCACTTTTTTCTTGGATCACATTCTGCAAGACAAGCTGTTATATCTGCTTTAGTGCCTGAAGTCGAAAGCTCACAAGTTTCAGCTACGTCTTTTAAAACAGCAGCTAAAAACGAAGACGGAGTTGTCATTATTTTCGGCACCTTCGCTGATTTACTCTAATCCAAAATAAGGTAAAATCACCGTTCAATTCCAAAAATTTTTCCAGTTTTTGAATTTAGAAATCAAGGTTATGAAGATCACTCCGATTGCGGTTCAGAATATTCCAAAGTTTTCACCTGTACAAAGGATGATGCTCACTAAAAAGATTTCACATTAAAAAGGTTTCAAAAATAAACAAAATGCTTAGAAGTTCTCTCAGAAGTGCTTGGGATTTTACATCAATCGAAGAGATGCTACTTAAGATCCAAGCAACCGCAGTAATGAAGATTACATAAACACCACGAATTACTATAAGTTCATCACGCGTCATTTTGTTTTTAAAACATCAGACCGCTATCACGCATTTAGAGATTTTCGATTCACAGCACACATTTTCTCACGAACACATCCATATTGCACACACGTCACTCATAAGCTTTTCAGAAGCTTGGAGAGAGAAAAAAAGACTCTTTGTGCGTAAAAAAACCGAAAGCGTCGCATCGGCTACACCTACAACGCTGACCGTCAGCACACTTCTTTTTTAAATGTTTTTGGCTTTCACGACCACTTATAAAAACTAAAAATCACATCGACGCTTTAGTAGTGCGTTTAACTTTATCCCACTTCTGAATTGTAAGAAAACTTAGGAAGTTCACACCTGGATTTAAAAAAGTTTCTTGGGTATTATATGACGATACATGCAGCTCATCGGACGAGAACTAACTGTCCTCCATGCTTTCTCTCGTAGTGCTATCTACAGTTGTGTTGTACTACAAAATACAATTCTTACATGTATTTCAAATAATATTTCAAAATACTCAACTGTATTTTGTAGCTGTATTTAAACTCCATCAGCTCTGTTCCTAAATTGCTGCGTATAAGCCACGCCACTGCCTATAAGCCACGCCAAGGCCACGCAACGCTGCTTAAGCGTCATCAGTGAAACTACACTCTGTGACGGCAATCATTGAGTTAGTGGTTCCTGCTTACAATCTATCTACTTTAATCGTAGAATTATCCATTCTGCTAAAATTTTCTTCCTGTACTATAGTTAGTGTACTACTTCCCAAATAGATTCCTAATCCTGAAGTTCCCTACTGAATATCAAATTTCTGCACGACTAGCCATACATTTTTGCAAAAATTCTTATAGCAAAATATATCATTCGTAAGAAAAAAAAAATAAAAATCATATTTCTTCTATGAAAGGAAGAAGAAATACAGAGTCATTCAGAATGAAAAATAGCAAGGGTGAAATGTTATATAACACAGACCAGATACTAGACTCTTTAACGACTCTTTCTAGGAATTTCTAGGAGATAAAGCTGTGGAGCAAAACTACTACAAAATCGAAAGTAATACGTTAGAAAACCCAATTGAGGGAGTCTGTGTCTCTGAAGCTAGAGATATAATTAAAAACTTGAACAATAGTAAGGCTGCTGGTGTAGACAGTATTAAAGCTAAAATGATAAAATAGGGCGGTGACTTCATACCCCGCAGGTTGTGCAAATTGATAAATTCATGTATTAGAAAGGGAAAAGTTTCTGATAACTGGGAAAAAGCGATCAGAGTAACAATATACAAAGGAATGTAAGTAAAATATATTGAACATGCTATCGTAAAGTAATTAAAATAACAGAAGAAAAGATATGGGAAGCCCAAAGTGTGTTCATGTCAGGAAGATCATGTACGGATAAACTATTTAGCTTAAGAAAGATAACAAAATAAAGTCTAAGAGTGAAGAAAAAAGTTTTCTGTGCATTTGTTGACTTGAAGACAGCATTCGAAAAAGTAGATAGAAGTAGACTTTGGCAAGTTTAGAAGTGTATGGTGTAAATGGATGGCTCCTACAAGCAATAAAAACAATATATCCTAATTGCGAAACAAGTGTAAGGATGAATAGAAAACTGAGCAACTGGTTTGATATTATGCAATGTGTTAGGCAAGCATAAGGATGCGTTATGTCCTCATAGCTAATTATTATATTAATGAACAAGTGTACAAGAATGGCCTTTTTTGATGAAGGTGTGGATCTCGTGACAGTGAGAGTACACGGGTTGGCTATCGCAGGTGATAAAGTTGTTATGGCAGAGTCAATCGAAGACTTACAAATGATGTTGAGTAAACTGAATATAAGCATGAAGAATATAAACCTCAAAATTAATGTGAATGAACCAGAAAATTATTTTGTTTAAAGACAAAGGTGATAAAAAAATATGCAACATTGTCCTAAACCATGAGAGAATAGAACAAGTTGATAAGTACGTATATCTTAGTAGCTTATTTACAAATGACGAAAAAATTGATGAAGAGCTAGATAGGCGTATAAACTAAGGTAAAAAAGTCATCAGTAGAGCAGGACCTATTATCAGAAGTAAAGATATATCAGATAAAGCTAAAAGGGCAGTACATAACTCCCTATTTATACAGACGGTGCTGTTCGGTAGAGAGACGTGGACCTAGCAAGAAAATCATTGGAGTGAAATTAACTCGATTAGCATGAAATTTCTGCACACGTGGCGCGGTATAAAGCTAGTCGACAAAGTTAATCATGAGATGATCCTCATAAAATGTGGTGGGAGAAAACACTAGTTGACAGATGTGAAAGAAATGCGTTAAGATGGTCTGGGCATGCTAGGAGAAATAAAGATAAACAAGTGACGAAACAGGTATATCAAGGTAAAGTGAATTGCAATGTGCATAGAGGCAGATAGTGCAGAAGGTGTAAATGAGGCCCTAATTCAAAGAGACACAAGAGGATATAGACACACAAGAGCTTGCATAAGAAAATGCATGGATGTAAAGGAAGCAAAAGAGGTGTGACAAGGCAGGAAAATGTGGCGATAAATAGTTTATAAGAAATGCATGAAGAAAAGTGCTAGTAGAGTGAATGATACCTAAAACAAAAAACTTTGGATACTTGTGGACCCTAAAGAGAAGCTTTACATGATAAATTTGTGAGGCTCTTCACTTGGTGTGATCTCAAATAAGATTAATCAGCAACCTGCGTCGGAGCAATGAGTCATGCCTACAAAAAGGCGGTCTCTCTGCTGAGCTGCAATAAAAGTAATGATACTCGGTACGCCTTGATAAGACTCACGAGTCGATGAAGCCTTAAGTGAATAAACGTCCTTTTTAATCTAACATAAGAACAAATTAATCAATTACTGGAATCGTAAAGGTTTTGAAAATTTCATCATATTTGCAAAAAAACTTCTTCAATCTATCTAAGTCGAGCAAGAAATGCGAAAATTGAAAAGATGCGAGCATGAAGCAAAAAGCGAAAACAATATTTATTTCTATATTTTTCTACCAGATTTCGAAAGTTAGTATTTTCTGGATTCAGTTACATAATTAAAGGAATTTCAGTGGCAATATTTTTGCTTAGAATTAAATTTTAAGAGTAAAATTTTTTAAAAATATGCTTTGCAATCATTTAAACTATCTATGTCACCTCCTATTTAGTACAAGGACTGTCCGGAACATATCCGACTTTGTGGTGTAACAGAAGAGAGATATAATTCTGGTCAATGGCGATGAATATTACCTTTAAAGTACTTCCCTTTTGAAGCCTAGATTTTCTTTAGCGGTCCTCCTACTTTCCAAAGCACTCTCTAAAGTCACATTTTTGGAAGAGTTAACAGCTGCTTCGCGGCATTCTGTTTTATTTCCCCTACGTCTTGAAATAGTTTTTCTTTTAAAGAATACTTTGATTCGGAAAACATTAATTAATTACAAGAAACCAGGTCAGAACTGTATGGGGGCTGTTAAAGTTGTATGAGGCCGTTTTTTACCAGAAATTTCTCAATAAGCTGTTCATCCCCAAATCTTGTCTGAATATTTCTGAAACAATAGTTTTTTCTTATCTCAAGGTCTTCTTTTATCTCTCTCACTGCAAAACGACGATTTGCATTGATTAACACTCGCACTTATTCCACATTTTGAGGTTTTTTGGCCCTTGATGGCCTACTACAGAGAGGGTCACTTTCCACTAAGGTAAGACCACTCTTAAATTGCCTGAATCATTCTTCAATTTCCTTATCACTTGGACTCCTTACCATACACTTTTCGAATCATAATAATGATTCTTGAACGCGAATGGCTAAATTTAAGCAAAATGTAATGCACACCCTTTATTTTGGAGCGCATCGTCTTCCTGAAATGCGACCCTCGCGAAGTTAGACGTTTACTCATCTGCGTACACTAGTCGACTGAAGATTCGCAGCTCCGTTTCACTTAGTAGGGGACATAACAGACCCTTTCCTCACCCCTATATGGTAAATAAGTATTTCTTCCAATAGCACAACTAGTGACAAAGCTAGAGCAAAAGGTTAGATACTTTCCAGATAGACCTCGCTTTGCTTATCTCAACGAAATTGACATTGAAAAAAAACTATCGATAACGTACTTGGAAAAGGTTATTTCAAAAATTAGGGTCGTTTGAGCAATTAAGATATAAGTTTCGAGATAAGAAATGCTCAATAATAAACAACATAGTGTAAGAGATTTAAAAAAACTAGAATTTTCACCACCTTTTGTATGACAAGACGCAAGTAAATGATAGTTAATTGTTTAAATAATTGAAAATCGCCTTCCACAGAAAATATCACTCATAGCATTCATTACATGCATTATAGATTACAAAAAGTAGTAGCTTTTAAGATTTACAGAGAAAAATCGTGTAAACAAATAAAAATTCTTTAAATAATTACCAAATATGTTAAACAAGAAACGTTACTGCTAATATTCATCAAATTCACCGTTTATCTCATAAAAGAATAACTTTTTACGACTATTAGTGAAAAATTGTTTAAATTAATAATTATTATTCAAACAATTCAAAATTCGTTGAAGAATACTTGTCACTCAACGAATAAAAATAATTTATGTCGACATTTGTTTTTATATCACCTTTAGCATGAATGTCACATAAAACTGTTATTTTGCATTTTTTGGGGCATATTCCGGGCGCAGTACAAGAAGGTCGGTGCGGTCAAAATTAAAAGTTATTCGGAGTTGCTTTACCTCCAATTTTTAACAGCGTAATCAATTCTTAGTCAGCAAAATATAAATTATTTTACTAAAATAGAAAATATATTTTGATTTAAAAATACAGTGAAACCAGGATTTTGTAGAGATTTCAGAGCTGACGAAAACAACTAGAGGGACCCACCCGAAGGTGAGGAGTCAGGGGCGTACGATGAACCATTTCCGGTGGATTTTTCTGCGTAGTGAAATATATTTTGAAAATATAAATTTTTAATGCGGAAATAAGGATAAATTGAATATTAACCGTGAATAAGGAAGAAAGTTTGCTGTTACACGTTAAAATAAATTTTTTTTCTGCTTACGTATTTAAAGCGTGCGCAGACCGGTCAGCATCTCGTTCAATATGAGAGCTTTCTTTTGAATAATCGGTCTGGATACTGAATCACCTCTGTCACTCGCTTTCTTGAAACATTCGAAGACAGCAGTATCCAAAAGCACATCACTATTTTCCAACAAAACACTTGCCAGATCTTGACACTTTTAAATTATAAAACATCTGGAAACGTCGTAGAGGAAAGACAGATTGGGTAGCTACGACATGCGCAGCGCCACCAATTTGGAACTTCAGAACTATGACAAGGAATTTAAATTTTAGTTAATTATCAACAAGAAATCTTGTAGTAGATAATTAATTTTAAACTGTAGTATAACATTTTCGAATGTAATAACTTGATATTGACTCCCTTGTTCATAAAAATTGCTCCAATAACGGCAATAACTTCAAGATACGTACGAGTCTGCTTGGCCAGTGATGCCAATAGGCAGCGACTTTTTTAACTGCACATGTACCGTAAATCGCGGGTCCATTTGAAATTACAAAATATTCAATCGTAATATTTACGTTAATATTATATCAATATTGGTTCATATTAATGAAAATAATGGCAAATATCAATTAAGAAAAAAAAATCGTATATTAGGGCAATGGCAATGCAAAAGCCCGCGATAAAAACCCACACGGACAATATTTATCAGATAAAAATAAACTTGACTTATGTTTATCACTTGTTTTCGACTTCTGTTCAATTTTAGTTGGAAAAATAGGCCAGTGACAACACAATAACGGATATGCAAATTGTTTGTGACTTGTTTTGAACTTCTTTTTATTTTGGTCAAAACAAATCAACTGACCCACATTAATATTATGGTATAGTGGATTTGCATAAAAAGAATATTTCCTATTATCAATATGAAAGAATGAAATATTGAAACTTTATTAAGATGACTGCTAAAACTTTCACAACTTGATGTTGATGTATTTAGTAAAAATACACCTGGAAGAGAAACGATTTGAACGGCCGATAAATTTTTCTAAAAATTAATACAATATCATTAATCTGTAGTATTATTATAGAAAGTATTAACTTAAATTACATTATTTTATCATGAAATTAATATTTCCTATTTGAAAAAGTAAAGTGCTTCTGAAATAAGCATTCAAATAGTTGCAACAAAGACAACTTTTCAGCTAGTTTTTCACTTTATTTTGCAGATTTTGTTTGGCAAAATTAACGATTTTTTTTTAATCAACGATTTAAGATAAGTTTATTTTCCCCCTAAAAATGTGTCTTGGTGGGGTTAGATACGCGGCTCTGCATGGTATATAAGCCACGAGCAGATCAGAAAATGTGTAGTCATTTTTGGAGCAAAATGAATATTAAAAGTATGGCTTTTTTCACTCTTGTGTGTGTAGCTTTTCTCGTTGGAGCCGAGGCGGAGAAATGCTTAGGGAAAGGGACAAAAAAAAATGGTGATAAATGTTATGGCTATGACGAATGTTGCACCCTGACCTGCGCTCCAATCTGGCGTAAGTTAAGAAATTATTAATAAATACTCTGATTACGAAATTTTCTGAATTAATTCTCTGGCAAAGTACAGTTTAAAAAAGTACCCAGGGACAATTCAATTTACAGCTTACACTATTCATCGGATCAAAACTTTTTTTTTGTAAATAAAAGCTTTTTAAATTTTAGAGGACTTGTGCAATTAGATTTTAGAATTTTTTTTTAATTCATCATTCAACAACAAAATTGAATTTTTTTTTAACTTATCCCAAGTGCCATTTTTTCAAACATTCAAATTGATCAAAAAATATCTTAAAACAGTGTTTAAATCATAAGGGAATAATTTTTAGTTGGTTAGAATAATTTTTAAAAAAAGTTAGTGTGTTATGAACAAATTAATGAAGAAAAGTTATTTTTTGGGATTGGCAACGATAAGCTTATTGAAATGAATAGATTTTGTATAAAATGTGAGACAAAGGGATGAAACATTAACGTTAATTAGAAATAGATGCTGTTTTAGTTATTCTTAAAATAATTTTTATAAACAAATTTAGTTTCGCGACTGTTCAATAAAAAGGTTCAATTTTTGTTGATATAATTAACTAGAAATGTCTCTTGGATGACACATTGATGTAATATTTGATGAATTAACAATAATTATTTATTATTGAAACCATTTTTATAAACAAATTCACATTTTAGCGTTTTTTAATAAATATACCTAGTTTCTTTTAACCCAGTTAACTAGGGATGTCTTTCTTATGACTCTTTGCTATGACACTTTAAAAATGAACATTTATTTATGAGTTTAACTATTTTTATAAACAACTTCACAGTTACAATGAATAGGCTCATTTTTTGTATAAGAACTCAATTAAGAATGTCTTTCCAATAAGTGCTTGCTATAATACTTTGCAAGTTAACAGCAATTATTTATTATTTAAGCAATTTTTATAAACCAATAACGTTGCAAACATTTTTAAATGTATAGACTAAACTTTTCTTGTCGAATTAATTAAAACTTGTCGGATTCTATTCGCGGCGCAGTGTAGACAAAATACAATCGATCAGTGCAGCGTACTGATCGTTTGTCTTTTACCAAAATTTGTTTGTTTATAACAACCGTTTTAAGAATAAATAATTATTGTGAATTTACAAAGTATAATAGCAAAAAGTCATCAGAAAGACATTCTTAGTTGATTCCGTGTACAAAAATTGAGCATATTTATTGTAACTGTGAATTTGTTTATCAGAATTGTAGAAAAATGAGCAAAAAACATCTATTCCTGGTTAATAGTAATGAAGCATTCATTTCTCTCACATTTTATAAAAAATATATTAATTTTAATGAGCTAAACATTGTTAATCCCAAAAATGACTTTCCTTTATTAATTTGTTTATATCACAATATAAATTTTTTAAATTATTTTTACCAGCTTTAAATTACCCCCATATACTTGTAACACTGTTTTAACATATTTGTTGATCAATCTGAATATCCTAAAAGAAATGGCATTTGAAAATAGTTAAAAAAATCTCAACTTTGTTGATAAAGAACAAATTTTCAAGCAACTTACAAGAAAAATCTAATCACACAAAAATTTTTCAAAATTCAAAAAGCTTTTATTAAAAAAAAAACGTTTGAAAGAACGAATATTGTAAGCTGAAAATTCATTTGTCCACGGGTACTTTTTTTGCCCCAATGTGCGTGGTAATTACTACGTCGCAAATCACATCAGAAGCGACGTAGAATACGATGTAGTTTCCGTCGTGGATTAAAACGAGGTTACCAGTTTAGTTTCAAACGTAGTTTTCGACGTAACTTAAAACAAAAATTTCATGTAAATAGTTGTCTTTTACTGTAAGCGTAACCATGAAATTCATTAACATGGAATCTTGAACACTTAACACCTGTGATAAGCTGAACTTTGAGAAAACCTTGCATTTGAACTTGAATTCTATGGCAATAAAGTGATGAGCCTATTATGCAAAAAAAAATTATGTATGTTTATAAATTTCATTTTGATGCTCACAGGTTTCTAACTAACAAGGTTATTTATGCAATCCGTGGTCTTCTTTTAATAATGAATGAAATATTTTCATCAAATATATTACTAAGTCACAACGTAGAAAAATACGTCAGAAGCGACGTCGTATACCACGCCGTTTAATATACCAATTTCCAATGCTGTTTATGACGTCGAAATTTTGAAAAGTGTACTTTTGATGAATTCTTTGAGAATATTGTGTTTTCATTTGTTTATAGTTAAAGTAATAGTTTTTAATGTTTGTAATTATAGATCAGGAGATTAATGCGAATGTGAATGAGTGCTGCACATGTAAGTAGAGAAATTATTAATAAATACTATAATTACAAAATTTTCTTACACTGCTAAAAATTGGCTGTGCGTCTTTTATTGAATTCGTATATCGGAGTTGATTTTTTATCTATTTGAAGTAAATTTCAATCAGTCCACATCAAAAAAACACTTTCAGGTCAATATTGAGTTTTTCTAACTCCGATTTGAAACGTTAGGGTGGTCCGAATTTATACCTGCTGATATTTTATTTTGGTCGAGTATTGAGCTCCGGCAAATTTTGCCGTATTTGAAATTTCTTGCCCAGCAAATTTTTGTGTCAATCAGGAACTTTCTGTTCCGATAATATTTCACAATTTGCAGTAAAAAATTGTTAATACATATAATGATTATTCAAACAATTCAAAATTACTTGAGGAATACTTATCACTTAACGAATAAAAATAATTCATGTCGAAATTGTTTTTTAAAATACCACCTATAGCATTAAACTGTTAACCGGGTAAAAATATTTGGTCT
>JAUELO010000234.1:474019-485990 GCA_032357855.1 Amphibolips quercusostensackenii | reverse complement strand
ACTTAATTTAATTTTCAATTTTTTTTTGAAACCCTGGAAATATTTAGAAATCCTACGTAATCATTTAAATTTTCTGACATTTTTTTAATTTCTTGAAATTTTTTTTAATGCCTTGATACCCTTCCAAATATTTCTTTTGTGAATCGTAAGCAACCATAAAAATAAGTCAAAATAATTTGAAATGCCTTAAACATAAATTAGGTTGAAGTTTTTTACTTATGTTCTCTAAAAAAATGGGTTATAATCCCTAGAAAAATTGATAGAAACATCTTAAAATTTCATTTCATTTAACTTATTTTCTAAATTTTTATAAAATTCTCTTGAAATCTTTCAAAGTTCAAAAAATCCATCCTCCCCGTTAAACATTCAACCGCTTGATTGAATTTCGAACCCTGTTGTTCGAAATTTATTTCTTTTGTTGAAACTGGACTTGAAATTTCAACTATATAACTCAAATATAATATAAATTAAATATTAAAATTATTATTTTAAAAATTAAATATTTAGCTAAAGATGCGTTTTTTTATTGAAAATTCATTTTGAAACCTAAAATTAACCGTTCCATTTTTGATTTTGAAATTCATATTTTTATTTAAAAAATAATAGTTTTTAGTGAAAACTCAACTATTTTACTTTGGTTGAGGATTCAACTGTAAAATAGTTCTTGTTCGAAATATCATCTATAACATTTTTTGTTGATTATTCATCATTATGGTCGAATAAAATTCAGCTATTTAGTTGAAACTTAAACTACTTTTTTTTGTCAAAAGATTTATAATCTTAGTCGATAGTTTAATATTTGGTTGTAAATAATCTTTTTTTTTAATTTTAATTTTCGGGTTTAAAATTGAACTGTTTTCTGAATAATGTACGTATTTTGTTGAAACTGCAACTATTTCCGTGAAAATTATTCAAGTTTGAGAAAAATTTATATTTTTGTTTTAAAAATAAACTATTTAAATAAACTAGCTGTGAACTCGATCTCGAGCGTTTTGATTTCATTTATGGTGCTCATTTCACGAGCACTTTGCTTCCCGTTAGCAAATGGATTTGCTTTCTCATAGAGGAAACATTAGTGATTTTTGAACTAATAGACAAACTAAATTTTTCATTTTGATCAATTTAAGAATAGAAATTTACAAAAATTTACAAAATTACAAAATACTACAAAAAAATTTTTAAATACAATGGCAAAACAGACAAATCAAATTTGGTATTTTAAATGGTAATTTTTCCAGCTGTGAAAGCAGAGTGGAAAATTCTGTAGCACTCTCTCTCTTCTCCGTCTTTATGATTATCTTACAAAAATTTGCAGAATTAGTTTATTTGATAATTTATGATCAAAAAGTCTTTTTTATTCATGCATCAACTTTAAATTCTGTTGATGAAGGTGTTTTTCTGTTTACAACAGATGTTTCTGTAAAGTGTATTAATAATAATATTAACATTATTATTGTTAATATAAGGAATAATAAATAATAAAGTGTATTATATTATAGGTATATAGATTCGCCTGAAATTAAGAAATCTTTTCCCTTATTGCATCAATTTTTACTTATGTTTTAAAAAAAAATTGTACCATAAAAAAACGTTTTTTTCAAATATTATGTATTACCATAGCTTTATTACTCTCAATTATTCGTATTAATAGTATAGGTCAATTGATTCGTCTTGAATAAGCACTTCTTTTCTATTTTCACATCAACTTCAAATGATGTGTCTGTAAAAATGTTTACTATAAAAAAGGATTTTTAATATTATATAAATGACCATAAATTCTTTACTCTTTGATACAATGTTATAATATTATTGGTCAATCGCTTCGTCTTAAGCCTATAAAAACCGTATTTTCAAATTTTATGCATAACCATAGCTTTCCTACTCTTTAACAAAATGTATTAACATTATAGGTCAATCGATTCGTCTCAAATTAGCCCATCTTTTCTATTTTCACATCTTTTCTGTTTTCACATCAACTTTAAATTATAAAAATGTGAAAATTGTTACCATGAAAATCGATTTTTAATATTATATAAATAGCGATAACTTTTTTACTCTTTGATAAAATGTATCAATATTATAGGTCAATCGATTTGTATCGAACCATGAAATCTTTTTTAGTTTTGCTTCAACTTTGAATTATGTTATAAAGAAATTTTTCTATGAGAAACCGTATTTTCCAATTCTATGCATTACCATAGCCTTCTCACTCGTCAATAAAATATATCAACATTGTCAATCGATTCGTCTCGAATCAACACATCTTTTCTATTTTCACATCAACTTTAAATTGTAAAAATTTGAAAATTCTTATCATGGAAATTGATTTTTAATATTATATGAATAGCAATAACTTTCTTACTATTTAATGAAATGTATCAATATTATAGGTCAATCGATTTTTTTCGAACCAAGAAATCTTTTATAGTTTTGCTTTAAATTTGAATTATTTTAAAAAAAAATTTTTACTATGAAAAACCGTATTTTCAAATTCTATGCATTACCATAGCCTCCTTACTCTTCACTAAAATGTATCAACATTATAGGTCAATCGATTTGTCTCGAATTAGCACTTTTATTTTCACATCAGCTTTAAATTATAAAAGTGCGGAAATTTTTACTATGAAAATCGATTTTTAATATAATATGAATAGCGATAACTTTTAATAATAATAAATAACTCTTACTCTGTGATAAAATGTATCAATATTATAGGTTAATTAATTTGTCTCAAACCATGAAATCTTTTATAGTTTTGCTTTAACTTTGAATTACGTTACAAAAAAATTTTTTCTATAAAAAACCGCATTTTCAAATTCAATTAATTACCAAAGCCTTCTTACCTTTCAATAAAATGTATCAACATTATAGGTCAATCGATTAGAATCGAATTAACACATCTTTTCTATTTTTCAAATCAACTTTAAATTATAAAAATGTAAAAATTTTTACCATGAAAATCGATTTTTAATATTATATTAATAGCGATAACTTTCTGACTTTTTGATAAAATGTATCGATATTATAGGTCAATCGATTTGTCTCAAACCAAGGAATCTTTTATAGTTTTGCTTTAACTTTGAATTAAAATTAAAAAAAAGTTTTACTATGAAAAACCGCATTTTCAAATTCAATTCATTACTATAGCCTTCTTACTCTTCAATAAATGTATCAGCATTATAGGTCAATCGATTCGTCTCGAATTAGCACATCTTTTCTATTGTCACATCAACTTTGAATTATAAAAATGTGGAAAGCTTTACTATGAAAATCGTTTTTTAATATAATATAAATAGCGATAACTTTCTTACTCTTTGATAAAATGTATCAATATTATAGGTTAATCAATAAGTCTCAAGCCAAGAAATCTTTTATAGTTTTGCCTTAACTTTGAATTATGTTGAAAAAAAGTTTTACTATAAAAAACCGCATTTTCAAATTCAATTCATTACCATAGCCTTCTTATTCTGCAAAAAAATGTATCAACATTATAGGTCAATCGACTTGTCTCGAATTAACACATCTTTTCTATTCTCACATCAACTCTGAATTATGAGAATGAAAAAATTTTCACCATAAAACTCTATTTTTCATATAATATAAATAGTGATAACTTTCTTACTCTTTGATAAAATGTATTAATATTATAGGTTAATCGATTTGTCTTGAACCAAAAAATCTTTTATGGTTTTGCGTCAAGTTTGGTTTACATTCAAAAAAAAGTTTTACTATAAGAAACCGATTTTTAAAGTATTTTAAAGTACTACAAAAAAATGTAATTAATATTTTTAAAAATCCTTTAGTCAGTTTTAAGGTATTAGCAATGAAAATAAGCTTTTTTAATTTCATCAATTTATCTGCAACCGTTTTCAAGTTATCGTGTTCGCAAAAAAGTGTGACATCCGCACACATGCACACATCCACACACACACACACATCCGTACATTTGCTTAGAACATTGTATTAGACATTTTTAAATTAAGGAACGTGCAATTGCATGAATTAAAAAAATTTTGAAAATGTTACTATAACAAAGCTTCTTCTATCAGGAAGCAAAAATATATCTTTTCTGGTTAAAACCCCAACAACTTGGTGGAAAGTTGAACTACTTCGTCAAAAAATTTTTTTATTTGTAAGATTTACCTCTTTGGTTAAAAAGTTATTTGTTTTTTCTTAAATGTTTCGTCTTTTTTAAATATTTTTTTTGTTTGAAAATCTAACTATTCTATTTTCCTGGAAAATTTCTTCTTAATAACTTGAAAATTCAACGATTTGATAGAACATTTACATATTTGGTCAAAAATGAATGTTTTTAGGAAGAAAATTCAATAATTTAGTTAACAATTTAGCTATGTTAAAAAATTTTTTATTTATGATGACAAGTTTATTTGTTTTCATCAAAATTCGTCTTTTTGGATTAAAAATTCATCTTTTAGCTTCAATATTAGGCAGAATAGTCGCTGACTTTAAATACGATAAATGCAAATATGTTAACCAGATTGTTTTAATAATCAGAAGGCAACCCTTCAAAAACCGAACCCCAGGATGTCACGCTTACAATGTCGGAATACGGCTTCCTTATTATTTAAATAAAGTTAAAAATGATACATCATTGCGTTATTTTGTTGAATTTTTCTGGTTTTCACTTTCCCCATATTTAAACTTTTTTGAGGTCATATGCAGTCCTGAGTAAATGACTTTATACATTTTTACAAAGAAATTATATGCTTTTCAGTATTAAATAATAAAATGTCTTCACTATTCAAATTAGCAATTTTTTCTTATATTTAGTTGACCATCTTTCACTAATTAAATACATGAAATTTTCTTAGCAATTACTTTAATTTTAATAATTTTTTCTTTAGATAGACAACAAATTATCTTTTGCATACAAAAAACCTTATCCACGGCAAATCATTTTTACTAAATTTGTTAAATGAATTTTGTTTCTCATAGAAAATTCTCAAAATGTAGAACCAACCAAAATTATAAAAATCGTAAACAATACTTTGTGGGAAAGTAGCACATGAAGACCCGGAATGTGTATAATTAATTTAAAGCTCATTGATCCCTCGTCGTTTTAAAATTATAAACATAATTCTCTTAAGTTTGTTTAAACAATCATAAGGCTACATTTTTAAACTGAATGCAGGCTACAAAGCGTTTAAAATGTCACGATGTGGCCTTCTTCTTGTGCTAATAGTCAAGAATGTCACACCAATGCGTCGTTTTATTTTAATTTACTATACTTCTTTCTCACGTTTTTATAGAATTTTCTTAGTTGTAATATGCAGTCTTGAGTTAGTTTATTTATTTTTATCAAGCAATTAATTGATTTCCACTATTGAATTGGGAAATATCTCGACTAATCGAATTTTAAATTTTCTACTCATCTTTGGTGGATCATTTTGCGCTAATCGAATCTGTTAAATATCACTAGTAATAATAATATAATAATAACCTTAATTCACTAAAAACGTTTCTAAAATTCTTTTTATTTATGCTTCTAGTAAGAGGATATTTTATATTTGAAAGCGGGAAAAAAAGTAAATTTGGTGATAAAAAAAATAGTAGTCACCCGGAGATGATGTGCTTTATATTAAAAATATTTCAAACATATTCATAGAACAGAATTTATTAAATAGATTTAGAGTATTAAATTTATAATTTAATTGAAATATTTGTCAAAAATAAAGTTTTTAAATACTTATCTTTAACTGGAAAGAAAAGATACGATCAACTTTTTGGTACTTTGGTCGGTAAAAATTGATTATTATATGTACAAAATATATACCACTCTCTATGCGAAAATTGTAATAACAAAAAATTTTAAATTCATCAAATAATAATTTGCTTTAAAATTACTTGAATATGATTCCTGAATTCCTCTGCAAATAGGCTCATGTTTTTCTAACATAAGATAAACACTGTTACGAGTAGCGTAATATACAAGTCATACTAGGTTTCATAATTATATGCAGGTATGTGGATAGCATTTTTTCGCTTTTTAGATTTATTTATCATGCTGTGAAATGTTGATAAATTAAACAAATTAAGTTAGGTTTACCTAAGGAAATCTTTCCGCAAGAGTATGTTTCTTAAAAGACCCTATATTTCATTTATTCTACTTCCAGTTTTAATTTTATAATTATGTTCCTTCATTACGTAAAATTTATTTCAGAAAATTTTAAAAAATATCAAAAATTAAAAGTTAAATTCAGTTCATCTAAAGATAGTTTTTATTTACAGGAGATTTAATTTCTTATCCTCATACTGATTTCAACTTTAGTCTTCATGACATAGAAATAGGTTTTCAAAAAACGTCCATACAATTAAAAGTAACTTTATTTTATCCAAGGCTATTTTTCACATGGATCATTTATTTATTCTTATACAAAAAATATGTTCAAACGCTGATTTAAACTTTTTTTGTATTATTTATTTATTTAACAGGGGTGCATTTTTTTGGCAGATATTTCTTCAACAAGATTTTAATATTAAAATTATGCAAAAAAATAAATCATTAGTTTTCTTCAAAATCAAAGCTTAATACAGTGAAGTGATAATGATAACTGCTTTAGGACAATTTGATTTTTCCACATAGAAAATAAAAAAAAAAAATATTTTTACCGTCTTAAAACATCGAAAATAATAGCCACGTATTTGTATAATTTTTAGTGCATAACACAAACTATTTATTTTGATATCAAGTAAAAATAACATTGAAAATAAAAAAAATAAAAATGTTTTTGGAAAACGACGCAAGGTATGAAAAAAAATTAATTGACGAAAGTTGCTAACCCAAAATAAGGTCTATAAATTTTTCTTTAATGATTTGTTAATGGGAAGCGTAGTTTTTGTTTTAATCGATAAGAATAATATTAAAAAAAAAAAATTAAATATTTTGTCCAGTGACACAAGCTACAAAAAAGATGAATTAAGAAAAATTGTCCACCCAGAAAAAATCTTCAAATTTTTTATTATTTACTTTTTGATATGGTGCGTAGTTTTTGCTTCAATCATAAAATTCATTAAAATAATTTTTTTTAATGTGGAAAAGCAACACAAAATAAGATAAAAATTGATAGACAAAAGTGTTTCACCCAAAAAAAATATCTACAAATTTCTCAATTATTATTTTTTAATAGAATGCGTATTTTTTGTTTTAATCAAGAAAAATAAGCAGCTTGATTTTTTTGGAAAAACGACACAAGGTGCAATAAAATGTTGAACAAAAAAATTTTTATAGGTTGTGTACTTTTTTAAATTATAAAAAGAAGACAATAAAAATATATCTGTTTTAATAACAATGAATATCATAAATTGTAATAATATAAATTTCTTGAAATGAAACATTTTTCAGGGTAGCTATGGTATTATCGAGCGCGAAGCGCGATATCCAACAGACGCGCGCCCCAGATGCACTCAAACTTGTTTGAATTTATTAAATATTTATTGTAAAAGTTCTTAATTTGTAATAATTTAATTTCGAAAAATTTCAATTTGATATTATCTCAAATCGAAAATCGAATTGCTCGATGTAAAATGTATTTCTTAAATTCGGAATTTCAGCTGAGTTTTTGGGTTAATCAACAATCTCAGCTTAACCTAGAAACCTTATTTCCTGTATTGTTGAGTGATAAACTATTTTTAAAATTTTTGAGCCAACAAAATTCTGTTACTTTAAATTTTTTTTCTAATTGTATTTTTGTAACTATAGAACTTTTTTAGAACTAAAGAATTATGCAAAGAAAGTCTGATTTCTGAAAAATTAGGGATTGATATTTGCTTGAAAATCTATTTATTTTTAAACCTCAGGAAATTAAAGTGCAATTTGATACGCATCGCATTATGTTATTTGTAGGAGGCACAACTGTCAGTATAGTGGCGCCTCTGTGGGATATTTCGCGTAGCTATGTCCATACTCACACCTGAACATATACACACCTACGTATATCCATCCTTACGCATGCGCAACGTACACAGGCACAATGCGTTGAGCGACATGCCTAATTTGGTCCTCGAATTAAGAAACGCGAAGAAATTAATTTTTGCGAGACATGAGATGGGTGCCGAGTCCGACGAATGTAGTTTTGTGAAAAAATATCGCCTTTTGGTGTAATATATATTTTTTTAATAAAATAGTATAGTCGCGTTTTGAGGGTTACTAGGTTAATTGAATCACATGGTATTATAGGGGTATGGCCACAGTGGAATTTTCAAAAAATTAATTTTTTTGTTTTTTGCCTTAAACGATTATTTAACATCATAAAAATAAGCGACTATTTCATTTATAGCAAAAAAAATTTGGGTGTAGAATTTAGTCTGGGAATCCTGGACAGTACCAAAATGTTATAAAAATTAAAAGCCTCCTTTTTTATATATTTATAAGATATTTTAATACTAAGTACAAAAAAAACCACATAAAGTCCCGGACTGTCCAGAAAATGTTGATAAGGCAAAAACAATTTTGAGACTCTAAAATGTCTAAGGCAGTCTGGGAAAAAATGAAAAAGCAGCGAATATAATAAAACAGAACACCAGATTTGTAGTCTTTTGTTTACATCACAAGGTCACACCGTTAACAGACGAGAAACTTATTCTTCACTTACATATAACGCACACAAACCTAATTCTATAACCAAACTTAACACCACTACATACAACGCAATTCCCTAACGCATAATGTAGCACGCTGGATGTATTTTTCTAAATGGTCCTTATATAGTAACCGCAAAAATTCTCACCGCTTGTGAGAAACGATCAGTGCCGGACCAAAAATCGGGGGTGCCTTAAGTGATATTTCATTTTCTTTTTCAACAGCGAATATTTTTTTGGCATGTTTTATTTAAATGTTACCTAAAAACTATCTTATTTGATTATTTTCAATGTTAAGAATATGCAATTTAATATAAATTCACTTTTAATTTATTACTGTATATTCACGTCGAAAGTTCAGTACAGATTTACTTTTTGTGAGTTCTATAAATCTATTTTTTATCTAAAAATTTAACTATTACATAAGAAAATTTAAACTATTTTGCTGAAATTACTTTTTTTTTTGAAGAATTAGATTTTTAAGAAAAAATTGAACTAGTCTTTTTTGGTTCAAAATTTATTTTCTTCTTTTTTTTAATTGTTATTTTAGTTTCTAATTCAAGTCTGTCTTTTTTGAATTGTAAATCTTTTTTTATGCTTTTTTAGCAATAAAGATTTTTTCAGAAGAAAATACATTTCTGCTCGATCTTAAATTAAAAATCTATCTTTTTTAAAATGAAATTTCTACTATTTCGCTGAAAATGTATGTACTTTTTGGAAAATTCGCCTTTTTATATAAAATTGATCTTTTATTTAAAAATTCCTTTTTTATAAAAATGTTAACTTTTTTAGTTAAACATTCTTCATTTTAGTTGGAAATTTATCAGTTTGGTCAATTCTTAATTCCTTTAACTGAAAATTCAACTGTTCCATTTTCAGTTGAAATAGATCTTTCCTACCTTAAAATTTAACAATTGGAATGAAAATTGGTCTTTTTTACATAAAATCTAACTATACTGTTAAAAGTACACCCATTTTGTTCAAAAGACGATTTTTTTATAAAAAATTATCTTCTTTAAAAGTTAATTTTTTTGTCTAAAAATAATTCTTCTCAGTTGAAATTTCAAGTATTCTAGTTAAATAGTTATCATTTTAGTTGGAAATTTTTTTGTTAGGTTGAAAATAAAATTACTCAGTTAAAAGTTAACCTCTTGTGTTAAAAATTATTTTAAGTTTATATTTTAACTTTTTAATCATTTAAAATTATTTTTTAGTTAAATTTCACTGTTTGGGTAGAGATCAATCTTCTTGGTTGAAAATTCATCTTTTTGTTCAAAAATCAAATTTATTAATTTAAATATTCATTATCTTACTTAAAAATTTATTTATTTTTTTTTTAAATTGAACATTCTGGTCAAAGATTTACAATTTTAGTTAAAATTTTATCACTTTGTTTGAAAGTGTAAATATTTATTTTTAGAATAGTTTCTTTTGATGAATGTGATTTTTTCAACTAGAAATTCAACTTTTTTTATACAAAGATTAAAAATTACTGTCTTGTTTAAAAGTTAATTTTCTTGTTCAAAAATTCTTTTCATTGGATAAAAATTCAAGTATTCCAGTTCAATATTTATCACTTTGATTAAAAATTATCTTTTAGGTTGAAAATGAAATGATTTGCTTGAAAGTTGAAATCTGTCCTTTATATTATTTTTTTTTCTAATTTATAATTTTAATTTAAAATCCATTTCTTTAGTTGGATTCTGACCTATTTGATTAAAACATTGTTTTTTTTATAAAAAGACAAATTTTATTTTGAAAATTTAGCTACATCTTCTGTTAAAAATTTGTTTCCTCTTTGATTGAACATCATATATTTTTTTCAACTGAAAATGTAACTATTATACCAGCTAAGCATTTCATATTATTAATTAAAAAATTATTTTTTTCAACATTTCTTTTCTGACTAAAAATTCAATTATTTCATTTTTGGTTGAAAAATAATTTATAATTATTCATAATCCTGGTTAAAAATTTATCTGTTTGGTTAAACAGCAATTTTTTTATATTTAAATTTAACTATTTAAGTTTTGGTTGATAAGTACTGCTTGTTTAAAAATTCAGTTACTTTTATATTTGTCGCTTGCTGTCTTGAAGGATGCTTGAAATGAACGTGATAAGTTGTAGTAAATGTTTGAATTTTGCCGCAAATATAAATATTTCACTTTTATTTTACCAGAAAAATTGGAAAACAAGCCCGGAAAAAACCGGGCAGTGACCATTTTTTAATTTATAAAAGAAGATATCGCATTTATTTTTGTCTTTTTTTTACACTTGAAATTAAATTTTCCGAAAGTAAAATATTTATTAAAATTATATTCTCAAGCTGAAAGTTTGATATTTTCTGCAAAATCCATATTTTTGTTGAAAATGAACTCTTTTGTTGAAAAATCATATATTTGGGTTAAAAATTCAACTGTTCTGTAGATAATTAGTCTTATTGGCTTGAAATTTCAACAATTGTGTTGAAAATTATTCTATTTTCTTGAAAATTCGTCTTTTTCGGCAAAACATTAATCTTGTTGGTAGAAAAATTATTTTTTGGTTAAAAGTTTAACTATCTTGTTATAAGTTGAACTGCTTTGTTAAAATTGACTTTTTTCAGATTCACCTCTTTGTTTAAAAAATTATCTCTTTTGTTGAAAAAACGTTTCTTATTTCATTTAGTTTATTTCAAAAAAAAATCCATTTAGTTACATATAAAAAAAGATGTTACAGTTATTTTTATCTTTTTGCACTCTTAAAAATTCACAAAATAATAAACGTTTTTGGATTTTAATCGGCTTGTATTGTAAGTAATTTTTTATAGGATTTGCCAAATACTATATTTTTTTAATTTGAAGAAAATTTCTTCAGATTAAAGAATTTTCTTCAGTACCAGTTTTTGGGTTAAAAGTCAAGTCTAATGTTGCAGGCTGCAGCCCTCTTCATTTCACATTGCCAACTGATTTTAGACTGCGCACGTCGAGGCGCAGATATATTTTCCCAGTCTGGCTAGGACTTCCAGTAATACCGGCACGATATTTTTCACTTTAGGAACTTAAAAAAATTCTTTCAAACCAAATTAAAAATATTTTCTAGAATTCGTCGTGGACTAAATTTGGCTTGTTACTTAAAAATCGTATCGTAAATACGAGACTCTTTTTTTTAGACTATTATCGAGAATTACAAGACTCGTTTGCATTTAATATTGAAAAAGTTTAAAATCTTTTATCAAAAATCATTCAAGATCTCCAACATTTCGTTACCCGTCCAGGACTCCTGAACTGAAACAATTGCACAAAAGGAAATTGTAAATTGTGTCTAAATCAGCTAAAAACGTTTGCGCTATTTTGACAGTTTGCAGGTTATGTTGTTATTTCCTTTCTGATTT
>JAUELO010000234.1:436152-446582 GCA_032357855.1 Amphibolips quercusostensackenii | reverse complement strand
CAAATTTAGCAAAATAAATTTTTTTTTAATGACCCCACAAGAAAAGAGCCGAGGGACGTCCGTTATCATGTTCTCTATCATTCCCTACATTTTCAAGACGAAATGTTCATTATTGGGGGAGAAAAGCCGTGGGAACCGAACACTGCTAAAATCGACCATTTTCTAAGTATCACATGCCCTTAATTGAAATAAGATTGCTATTATTATTTTTGTCAAGTCCTGTGACTGTAGACAATTCACTGTTTAAATAAGTGAAATCCACTGCTCAAATTAGTGAAATGTAGGATGTGGGATATGCGATTGTAAAACCATTAATTAAAATAGTGGATTTTACTATTTCACAGTAAGCTACTTTCTTTATATTAAAATAGTGACAATTTACTATGAAGCAGTGAAATTCTTAAAAATTCACCTTTCAGCTTACAGGATTTATAACACAACAATTTTAAATTGAATGCTTCATAATAAATTTAAAAAAATGAAAAATTAAGACAATAATTTCTCAATTTTCAGAAACATGCACTGAACATATTGCAGTTTTTTTTTAAATGTTGCAAAAAGTTTGACATTTCCAACTCAGTTTGAAAGAACAACAATTCTGATATTGAATAATTGAATAATTTCTCTAATTTTTAATGGTTACAATTTTAGAATTTTAAATTTTCATGACAAAAAAAATATTATCGCCCCTAATGATTAATGAACAAACCTTCTTCACAATTATGATACTTGGATCAATTATAAACGAAATCTTTGGAGCACTCAGCAAAGATCTCATCTAACTATGATATTGAAATGTTTCAATTTTTAAATAATTAATTTTTCAATTTTGTAATTTACCTTAACAATTAAAAAAAATTGCCTCCTTTAGTGGCGCTATTAGTTCATTGCAAATGTAACAAAAATATTAAAATATTTAAAGAGGTTTAGAAATTCTTTGAAGGTTTTTGAGATTTTTAGAATAGATTATAAAAAGATTTAATTATATATTCTTTACAAAGTTACAACACAAAATTATATAAAACACAAAATTCAGTATATCTTTTACTTAACATAAATTTTTGCTTTGTTTCATTATTCTTTTTTGAAGCGATTTAGGCTCAATCTTCTTTAAAAAGATAAAAAAATCTCTAATCATGGATAGTAGAAGAAAATAATTTTTTAAAATATTTTTTTAAAGAATTTTTCTTTATTAATGATTTAGAATTTAAATGTATTTACTACAAGTTTGACCCTAAAGTCAATAAACAACAAAACCAACAACAAAAACTATATAATTTACAACTAAACAAAAAAATAATAAGAAAAAAATTCTAATAGATTTTAGAGGATTTCTAAACGTTTTTTTAAATTAAAAAAAAAAATCAAGAAATTAAACCTTAACCAAAAGCAGTTGATAGTTCAACCAAAAATGAATAATTTTTTGCCAAAAAGACGATTTTCCAACAAAATACATAAATTTTTAAACAAATCATTGAATTTTTAACTGAAAAAAATTCTTAACTAGAAATAGAAAAGTTAAATTATCAGTAAAAAAGTTAATTTCGAACTAAAGTGATAAGTCTTCAATTAAAATAGTTAACCTTTTAGTTAAAAAAATTATTCACCAACCAGAAAAAAATTTCATTAATTAACATCTAAAGGAATTTAACTAAAATCGCAAGCAATACAAACCAACAGAAAAATCTTGATAATTTGAAACTAATTTTGAATAAAAAAATGCTAAGATATTTCGAAGGCATTATAGAAAAATAAATTCCTTCAAATAAAATTAATATTAATACCATATTGAAGACAATATGGAACAATTTGAATTGATTTCAAGTTAAAATATATATTAAATTTCAAACAAACAAGATTAATTTTTTAACCAAAAAGACAAATTTTTAACAAAATACGTAAATTTTCTACTATGTGATTGAATTTTGAAAGGATCAATGTCTAACCAAAAATAAAGAAGTGAAATTTTCAGATAAAGAAATATCTTGCATTGAAGAAAATGTATTTTTAACAAGAAAAGTTAAATTTCAAAGCAAAGGTAAATCTTGCAAAAATATATGATTTTTTAACAAACTAGTTCAACTTTCAAACTATTAATTGAACTTTTAACAGAGAATGATGAACTTTCAACCAAATAATTTAATTTTTGATAAAAAAGATGAATTTTTCAGTAAGAATATTCATTTTCTACCAAAAAAAAAACTAACAAAAATTTTATCAATTTTCAACAAAACTGTTTAATATTAAAGCGAAAAAGAAACCAATGATCTACGAAACGATTAAATTTTTAACCCGCAAATAGGATTATGTTACGAAAAAGTTAATCGTCTACATAATAGTTAAATTTTTCAACCCATTAGGATAAACTTTCATTAAAAAAGAATTCAAAAAATGGTTTAAATTTTATCCACGCAGTTGAATTATTAATTAAAAAAGATTAGTTTTCAAAAGAAACAACTGATAAAACGAAATTTTCAAAAAAAAAATCCAATCCTCAAGCCAAGCAGATTAATTTTCAACCAAAGAGTTGTATTTTTATCCAGGAAGAATGAAATTTCAACAAAATTAGTTAAATTTCTGAATCAAAAAGTCCAATTAAAAAAAATATTGAAATTAACATTCAAAAAAGATTTTAGATTCAATCATCAGAATCAAAATATGAGTCTTGCACAAGACGTTCATTTTCTACGAAGATACATGAATTTCCAACCTAAAAATTCGAATATTATCAACAAAATATTTTAATTTACAGCTAAAAAGCTGACCTTACAACAAAATTATTTAATCTTCAACCAAAAAATTGCATTTTCATCCCAGAAACATGACATTTCTACTAAAGTAGATAAATTTAAAAAAAATATACATAAATTTTTAAAAAAATAGTTAAATTTTCAAACAAAAATGATGACTTTTTTACAAAATTGTTGAATCTTCAACTAAATAGTTGCATTTTCATCCAAGAAAGATAAAATTTTTATCAAAACAGATGAATTTTTGAATTAAAAAGACAACTTTCAAACGAACAGTTGAATTTTTATTTTAAAAATATTTTAGTTTGACCGTTTAACATCATAATATGAATCTTCAACAAGGAGTGAATTTTCTGTAAAGATACCTGAATTTTTACCTGAAACGGATGACTTTTTAACAAAATTGTTAAATCTTAAAATAAATAGTTGCATTCTAATCCAAAAATTATACAATTGCTACTTAAACAGATGAATTTTTAAATAAAAACATAAATTAAAAAAAATAGTTGACCTTTAAACAAAGAGGATGACTTTTCAACAAAATCGTCGAATCTTCAACCAAATAGTTGCATTTTCATCCAAGAAGGATAAAATTTTTATCAAAACAGGTGAATTTTTAGATCAAAAAGACAACTTTCAAACAAATAGTTGAATTTTTATTTTAGAAAAATTTTATCTTGACTGTTTTACATCATAATATAAATTTTAAACAAGAAGTAAATTTTCTGCGAAGATACTTGAATTTTCAATCGAAAGGGATAACTTTTGAACAAAATTGTTGAATCTTCAACCAAATAGTTGCATTTTAATCTAAAAAAGATACAATTTGTACTAAAACAGATTATTTTTTCAATAAAAACAATAATTAAAAAAAATAGTTTAATCTTGAACAAAAAGAATGACTTTTTAAGAAAATAGTTAGATCTTGAACAAAATAGTTGAATTTTTATCCAAGAAAGATAAAATTGCTACTTAAACAGATGAATTTTTAAATAAAAGAGATAAATTTTTTTTTTTTGATAACTGAACTTGAAACAAAAATAGTGACTTTTTAACTAAATTGTTAAATATTTAACTAAATAGTAGCATTTTTATGCCAGAAAGGTGAAATTTCTACTAAAACAGATGAATTTTTTAATTAAAAAGACAAATTTTTAAACAATTATTGAATTTTCTCTTGAACAATATTTTAGATTGAAATTTAATCACCAAAATATGAATTTTAAACAACAGGTGAATTTTCTACGAAACATTTGCATTTTAAACAAAATAGTTCAATTCTAAACCAAAGAGGATCACTTTTTAACAAAATTGTCGAATTTTTAACAGAACATTTGCATTTTCATCTAAGAGAGATGCAATTTTTACTGAAATAGATGCATTTTTTAATTTTAAAAAAATTTTAACAACAAAAAATAGTTTAATTTTCATTCAAAAAAAGACGCAATTTCTACTAAAATAGATAAATTTTTTAATTAAAATGATAAATTTAAAAAATAGTTGGATTTTCTTCAAAAAAGATTTCATTCGACCTTCCAACACCAAAGTATAAATTTTGAATAAAAAGTTGAATAGCAAATAGTTAAATTTTTAACACAAAAAGACGAATTTTCAACAAAAAAGTTTAATTTCTTACCAAAATAGATGACTTTTTAACAAAATTGTTAAATTTTTAAACGGATAATAACAGTTATAACTAAACAAATAATTTTTAGAAGAAAGCAACTGCAAAAAAGAAAGAAATATAAATATAAATAACAACGCAAGTAAATTACCAAGACGAATATTATAAAAGGTTTACCGAAATAAAACGGATTAAAACAACTATAAAGTAAAATTAAAAAAATTCTAATAAAATTTCCTGACATCTTTTAAATTATTGTTGGCTATAAGTTCTCCTTTCACACACCAGGTTTCTTTGGTCCTTAAATTTAATTTCATATTAAATTTCTTTACAATTACTGTAAGTTATTTGCTTTATTTGCGAATTCCCAAAAATTATGTTAATAATGAAGGACCTCCCCCTCCTATAACTAATCGCAACAAAATATATCACCCCTGCCCTCTTGTGCCGTTACGTAATTAAAGAACGGTCTCTTATCAAATATATTTTTAAAAGTACATTTTTTAACAAATGTAAATTTTAAAAAGTTAAATTTTGCAACAAAATTGCAGAAGAAAGCTTGAGAAAGAAGTATGTTCTTAAGAAAACTGTTATTAAACAAATACTCAAAAAAATAAATTTGTGTGATATAATTGCACAAAAAGAGTTAAAATAAGAGAAATATGTTGTCAAATAACATTGTAAAACGGCGCATTAGAAACAGATATATGACAATTGTAAAAAGAGAGAGAAAAAAAACATCCAAACCGCCTCTCTCTCATTTCTTTGTTATTTATTCGTCTTTTTAATGCCACTAGGATCCAATATGTTCGATGCTTATTATTATAAAATTATTAACATTTGTGTACCCTTAATATTTCTGAGAAATAATTGTACCTTTTAAAAAAAATTACTTTCAATTAACATCTGAAACCAACCATCTTTAAATTTTATTTAATTGTTAATTGATTTTTTAATCTGATAAAATTAAAATCAAGAAAGCTTTAATTTCATTCTATGATGAAAAGTTATCTTTATGTAATTTTTTCCTTAAATCCAGTAAGAGATATAAATTCTTTTTTGAAAAATTATTCTTAATACCTTTGAAAAAAATTAGAACTTTTTCTTTTGAATATATTCTTTAATTTCAAAATACGAATTTTAGTTCAAGGACAAAATGCATACTGAGAAAAGTGTCTGATTACAACCTAAACTTGAAAAAAAACAGTGAACACAGCTGCATAAAGAAGAGATCGTAAAAGCCAACTCTTAAACAAATACCTAAAAAACTGTATTTAAAATATTCTTACAAATTTACAAAACAAATTTTTTACAAATTTACAAAATATATTTTTCACAGTGTAAAATTGATCCATTATTATTGCAGGTATCAAGCGTAATGCTTTCATATATGGAAATTTTTTGATTAATGTAATTAAATCATACATGAAATATCCCTCTGGTAACCACACTTTTAGTATGTACCGGAATGCCATAATACAACTTTTTATTCAAATAAATGATTTGTTAATTATATGGAAGTAATTTTTGAAAGCTATTGTAAATGCACAAATCGCATAACAGAAATTTAATTTTGAGTAATTACATCACTATACATTTTTTTGAAAGAACTCATTTTAACTACACGGAAGTAATTTTTCTTAAACTTTTATAAAGGCACACCATTACACAACAGAAGTCTATTCTTCAATAATCACATCCCTATCAGTAAGAATGTTGTACTTTTTATAAAAATTCATTATTTTGTTGACAAAAAGGATATGTGAAATTATTGGAAAAGTTGTGCCTAGATGAAACCTTTTTATGGTTGACCAAGAATTGACCTTTTGAGAACAGTAAAAGAACCCACCAATCGTTATATATCTTTCTCTGTAGAGCCTTTTTACAATGCTATTTGAAAACATATTTCGCCTACATTAACTCTTCTTATGCAATTATATTACGCAAATTGCTTTTCTTGAGCATTTGTGTTAAAAAACATTTTTTTTAAACATACTTCTTTTTTAGGCCTTCTTGTGGAATTCGTTGCACATTTTGCCTTTTTTTGAGTTTATGCTTGTTCAAAAATGTACTTTCAAATATTTAATAAACAGGGACATTATGCCATAGACCCTTTGTTGTTCTCTAGCGTTCGTTTCCTTAATTGTTCTCAAAAGTTCGATTCTTGGGCAAACAAAAAAATATATTTTTACGAGCAATCACATCCTCTTTTATTTTCTTCCACCTTATCAATTATTTTTTATTCTGACGTGCAAATTCTCTGTTCTACTCTTTTCACCGTAGTCAGAAGCGACATTTTAGATATCAGAGAAGAGAAAAGAGTTCGAATTTAATATGCCCTGCACGCTACGTTAGAGCATTGACAGGTTCGAGTCTTGGCATTTTAAAGCAGTGCTTCTGCATGGCTTCTAAATATAATGTCGCCCTGACAAGACAGTGACACGGTAGTTCGTACCGGTCGAAAGGCTTGGAACTTGGGAGGCTGACGCCTGTCTGCCAGAGCTAATGTGTTGTCACAAGTCGCACATGTGCCACTCTTCTGACTTATATCAGCTAACATACATTTCCCTATTTCCCGCCTACTCACATGCACTCCTCTTGTTTTCAAAATGTTTTCTCCCCCAGATTCCCTTGACTTGTTTGCTTACTTATCCCAGTTTAATGCACACTGCTCCTAGTTTATATAGTGCAGCGTGGGAACCAGGAATTTCTAGGGTTCCAAAGCTTACGATATTTATTTTTCAGATCGAAGTCTTCAGTCGAATCTTTCAGTAAAATCTTCCTATTCCATTTTTAGGAGAAATAAAAGCTTCTAAGTTCAAATCCCAGGGGAATTAAAAATCGTTTCATTTTTCAGAAAGAATTTGATTTAATGTCTTATTTATGATTTTTGGTTTGCGGATAGTAGAACGGCATTTTCTGCTTAAACTAATCAGAATGACTGTAATGATGACTATATAAAAATCTAAGAAGTATAAGAACATCAATTTAAAGAATCGAATCAGTTCAACTAATTTAAGAAGTCTGTTACATCTGAAATTGTTACTAAAAATATTTTTATCAAGAACACAAGTTGAAGCAGTTTCATTCACAAACAATAACTCAAACTAGTAAATATACGGAAAAATGTATTCAATTCTTCAATTGAGGTTTGCATGTTATTGGGTATGATCCAGTTTCGAATGAGATTTGAATACCTTTTCCGTTATGCGAAATGTATCTTTTCAATTGGTTTTAAAGTGTTGGTTACCTATTCCTTTTGCATGTATCAGCTTAGAGGTGTAGAAAGCTTTATGCTTGGTGAACCGCATGTTTCTTGCATGTATACCTATCGGCAATATCCTGCATGCACATAGAGCATAAAAGGAAATGCTTATTTACGACGTCAAGTCTTATGGTCTCACAAGGAGAAAACTTATTTCAGGATGAGAATGGCTATTTCGGAACATCTTTAAGAATCAATCACATTATTTGTTTCTTTAGGGCTAGATGAGAAGATCAAATTCATTTCCAGGCGTGTTTGTCCATTTTTATTTTCTCTAATAGGATTCTCTTTATGGGAATCCCGTTTTACTCGAGCAAAGAACTTCCAATTGAGGGACCGGATGCAATTGAGATTCATACAATTTTGTTGTACGAAAACAAAAACGGATTTTAATTTTTAAAGGATATATGTAGATCTAAAATTTTGTAAAACATTTTTTTTTTAATCAATTTTTATCCGTTTTTTAACTCGTGCTCTGTTTGTGAGTTTTTGAAATTTTTTTATTACATTTTTAGGGAATGTGCTTTATGGCGTCCCTTGATTGAAAGATCAACAGGAATTCAGGAACGTATTTTTGAAAAATTGATAATTTTCTTTTTTTTTACGCTCGGCGATAATGGCGTTTTGTAACTTTTAGCATTTCGTTTATCAACAGAATTTTGAGCAAGCAAAGACTTTTCAAGATAAAAACTTGGTGACAAATGTGATCTATTTTAAAATTTAAACAGATCACTTAGTTTTTAATCCTTCACTAGATAATCCGCAAGTAATAAGCGTAAATGAAGTGTAAGAAAATTTCTACTTTTTTTATCTTGTGTGGCAAAACTTTCTATAAAATTAATCAAGAAAAAGCTAGCAAAAGCAAGAACTTACTAACAAAAAAACGTGGCGTGGTGGTTAAAGCACCAGGGGCTATAGTACATTCGAAAACTGCAAGGTTAGCATTGAATAAAATTATAAACACTTTTAAAACATTGAATATTTTTATCTGAAACTTACCAAAAAAACCTTATCACTGTTTTTCTTTAAACTCTTATTGCCAAAAACATTTGCTTGTAAAAATTTTTCTCAATAAACGAAACAATCAAAGTTACAAAAGTACGATTCACGCCGATCATCAGGAAAAAATAAATATTTTCGAAAAATACGTTTTTGCGTTCCTGTTACACTCTATACAGGTCAGTGCACCCTAAAGAGACTCTATCAGTTTTCAATAAAAAAATCCAAAAACTGACAAACAAAACACGAGTCAAACTGAAAAACATATTGAAATCGATTTTTTCAAAAAGACAGTTTTTGGCTCTAAATTGAAAAATAAAATAGATGCCATTTTTTATTTCAAAGTGAAAAGATGCGCAATAAAATTTCACACCTAAATATATCCTTTATAAATTAAAATAGAAAAATTTTGCTTATAGGCTCCAGAGTACTTCGTTTAATTGGCACAAGAAAATTGTATGTGCCCTTATTGCATCTTAGTTCTTACCTTCGATTTATTTAAAATTTTGTACAACGATGTATTCTGACTCGTTGATTATGATGATGATAGTGAAAATACCCAAAAGTTTGATTTTCAAGGTCAAAACCTTTAAAAAACTATAAAATTGATGGTTTTCTGTTTATTTAATTTTGATATTAAAATTTTCCACATAAGCTCTAAACAAAATTTATAGATGTTCTACAAATACACCTTCCGTGTAGTATTTAGTTTTGAAAAAAAATTTTCTAAGAAAAAAGGAAAATGTGGTTACAAAGTTTAAAATAAAGAACATAAAATACGTATTTTCTTAAGAGCCACAACTTTTATGCAAGACTTTTTTTTTGAAACCAATATTTATCAAAATATGGTCAAAAATAAAAAACACCGTTTTGTTGGTGTTTAACCTTGAAAACCTAATTTTTAAGTATTTTAACTATCATTTTTGTTACTAGTGAGTCAAAATACGTAAGTATACCCAGTATCAATGAAATCGGACGTAAGTATGTACTTTGCAGAACTGCACCCAAAAATTTAATTATTTGGTTGAAAATGTAATAGTTTTGTTAAAAAATTATCTTTTTTAGTTGAAAATTAAACTACTTTGTTAAGAGCTAAACTTTTTTTAAAAATTGAAATTTTGGTTAAAGATTCATTACTCACGTTGAAAATGTAACTATTCAATTTTTAGGAAACTAATATTCTTGGTTGAAAAATCATCTAGGCTAAGCTCCTTTGTAGAAAAATTTTTTTTTCTATGAGATTTATAATCTTATTTAAAAATTTATCACTTTAGTACGAAACATAAGTGTTTTGTTGGAAATTTGTTCTTTTTGTTGAAAAGGGTTAATTTTTGTAATGTGAAAATGTAACTTTTAAATTTTTAGTTTGAGCATGATATGTTTAAGAAACATTAATATTTTCCAGTTGAAAGTACAAAATTTGACTGAATATTGATGTATTTTATAAAAAATTAGTTTTTTTTATTGAAATTTAATCTTCAATTTTTTTTTGTTGAAAATGTAATTTTTTGGTTGTCAATTTAAGTACTTGGTTAGAAATTGGTTTTTTTAGGCTGAAAGTACAATCATTTGGTTTAAAATTTGTCTTTATTGATTCAAAATTTATCTATTTCCTTACGCCTTTATCTATTTGGTTAAGAATTGTTATTTTTAGGTTGAATTCAAGTAATTCAAAATTTGGTTTGTTTCTTTTTTTAAATTTATTTTTTAAACCTTTAGAATACATTTTTTTTATCGAAATCAGTTCATCCGCTCAGGGAGCGTTTACATATTACGTAACATTAAAACGGGG
>JAUELO010000234.1:392366-403593 GCA_032357855.1 Amphibolips quercusostensackenii | reverse complement strand
TTATATAGAATTAAGAGTATCCCATCGAACACAGCAAGTACGAGTCGGCCGTTAAGAAGGGGATTAATATAGCGTGCCTAACGAAAGTGGAAGTTATCACTGTTATCAAGGGTGTGTTCAAAATGTAGGCGTGACGAAAAATGGGCGTCATGAAAAATGGGCGTGTCTAATCCTAATTTTGTATCAGTCGCTATTTTGAATTAAACTTAATTAAATTAACGGAAGAAAAGTTGCATATGTGCTATTCTAATTTTATAGCTGGCATTGTATTACATTTCTCAAAAAAATGTGTTACACTAAACAATTCTGAGATAACCAGGATTTAATGGAACTGCAGTGTCGAATCATTGCCGTAGGTAGATACTCGAACTGTTTCCAATTCTTCAATCATACCTAAGTGCCTGGAGCTTAGTATCGTATTCCTCCCAAATCATGTTGCTGATTCATCGAAATTGCTTCACTGAATGGTCCCGATCTCATCTCCTATTGTTCTTGTAACTGCTGTGGCGATTAAGACTCGATAGTGATACCTTACTATTGATACTGCTAGATCCGTTTTATCATTTCCTCGACCAATCGATAATGGGAATAATTTAAATTAGAGGCACCCCGGAGCTCGTAATTCATTCTATTTCGTAAGATGATGTCGTCAGCATCTACACTTGGGTTGGGTGTGAAAAGACATAATGGAGGTGTAAATTAGGATGTGGGAATTATATTCATCTCAGAATTATGTTAGAAAGCTATTAAACTTTAACAATTTTTTGAGAGCTTAAAATTGTATAACGGATTTTTCAAAAACTACGTCACGATATTTGGAACACTGTTTTTAGGAAATAATTGCATTTTTCACAAAATAGTTAAATTTTTAAATAAAATTATGAATCTTGAATGAGGCATGAATTTTTAACAAAGAAGTTCAACATTTGACAGAGTAGTTGAATATTCAATTAAAAAATATTTAGTTGAAAAAAAAATATAATGGTTGACATTTCGGTCAAAGTGGATTTTAATTTTGCATTAAAAACACTTGTTAATTTTATTGAAAAAAGACGAATTTATAACAAAATAGTTCCGTTCTAAACGAAAAAACATATAACTCCTAACCAAACAGATGCGTTTAAAAAAAATTGTACGAGAAAAGATGAATTTTCAACGAAAGATTTTAATTTTCAAATTAAAAATTCAAATGTTTTAAAAACAAATTATTTAAATCAACAGAGAAATGTCCAAGCAAATAGTTGAATTTTCAGGCCAAAGATGCATTTTTAACGAGCTAGTCTATTTTTAAGCAAAAAATGTTCTAGTTCAACCAAATAATTGAATTTTCAGAATCGAAGTGAATTTTTAACAGAAAAGGACAAATCTTTTAAAAGACAGTTGAACTTGCAATCCAAAAGGGCGAATTTTCTATAAAAAGACGAATGTTTAACAAAAAAGTTAAATTCTCAACAAAATAATTAAATTTGTAAAAAAAATTTGATTAATAATAAAATAATAATAAAATAATAATAAAATAATAATATTAAAATATATAATGGATTTAAAATAATAAAATGTATAGTATAATAATTAAAATAATAATGAACAGTTTCAATTATTTACTAAAATTATGCATCTTCAAAGAAGAAATGAATTTTGAACAAGGAAATTCTACTTTCAACCAAGTAGTTGAGTTTTCAATAAAAAAATATTTATTTTAGGCAAAAAAAATTATATTTGATATTGCAATCAAAAAAGATTTTATTCCGAATAAAAAACAGTTAAGTTCAACCGGAAAGGACGAATTTTTCAGAAAATAGTTAAATCGTCAACAAAAAATAGTTGCAGTTTTTAACAAATAGTTAATTACTCAACGTGCATAGATGGATTTTTAACCAAATGGTCAAGTTTTTAATAAAAAAAGATTAAACTTTAAGTGAAAATAGTTTCATTTTCAAACAAATTGTTAAATTTTCAAGCTAACAGACGACTTTTTCAAAAGACTTTCAAGCTAACAGACGACTTTTTCAAAAGACAGTTGCATTTTAAACAAAAATATGAATTCTAATTTTCAACCAAATAGTTGTATTTGCAACCTACAAAAATAAATTTTTAGCAAAAAATGTAATAGTTGATATTTCAAGGGAAAAATATTAAATTTCTACCAGAATAGATAAATCGTCAAACCGAAAAGACGAATTTTCAACAAATAAAGAACTTTCAGTCATGAAAGAAAAAATATATTATCCAAATTGTTGATTTTTAAAATCAAAAGCCGAAATTTCAAAAAAATAGATGCATTTTCAACTAAAAAGATAAATTCTCAACCAAAAATAAAAACCTACATAAATTTTGAGTGCAAAAAAGTATTTTTTAACAAAGAAAAACACAATTTTCAACAAAATTGTAAAGTTGCTAAATAAAGAGATGTATCTTCAAGCCAAGAGACAAATTTTCTGTATAACACTTTAGTTTAAAAAAAAATATGATTCTCACATATGCAATTTTAACAAAAAAAAAAGAAATTTTCAACCCAACAATTTTATTTTTCTTCCAAACAAGACGAATTTTCTGTCATACTAGATGAATTTTCAACTGAAAATATCAGTTTTCAACAAAAAATGGTGAAGTTACATTTGAAGTTAAAAAAATTGATTTTAAACAAAATTTTTTAACAAAATTTTTTAACGAAATTGTTACATTTTTAATTGAGGAGATAGATTTTCAACTAAAATGACGAATTTACACCAGAAAAGTTATGTTTTAACAAAGTGGTTTGAACACCAAAATATGCATTTTCGGCTGAAAGTAATTTCAACCAAAATAGTTGAATTTTCAAACAAAAAAGGTGCATTTTCAAGAAATAAAAAATTATTGATCAAGAAAGAAAAAATATTTTATCCTGGTTGTTGATCTTCCACGCGAAAAGACGAATTCCTAATAAAAAACTAAAAATCAAAAACTTAAATTTTGAGATAAAAATTATTCAAGAATATAAAAAAAAACATAAAAATAAATAGGTTAACTTTCAGGTCAAATTTTACGCAAATCTAATACCTTCTCTGCCAAGAATGCGAAAATAATTTTGTTATTGTACATTTTATGGCAACTTGTTTCGTTTTTGGACCAATTTAATTTTTTTAATTTAAATGTTACTTTTTACGATTAGAACAAAAAAAAGGCATCCTAACGTGAAGTGGTTCTAAGAAAATTTGTAGGTATAATTTAGGCGAAAAATTTTATTAGTTGAAATGTTAGTTTAGCTTGTGTCGTTTTTCCAAATTTTTTTTTAAATTTTGAATGTATTCTTATGACCAAAACTTATTACAAATTTTTTAACTATTTTTGAATGCACAATTTTTGTTCATTCATCTGTTATCGTACCTGACATCGGTTTTCAACAGATTTGATTTTTTTATTGTCAGCGTTATTTTGAGGAATAAAACAGAAGCTACGCATATTATCAAAACATGATAAGTAATAAATTTATAACTGTTTTTCAGATAAATAAATTTCGTTTGATCATTTTTTTCGTAGCTTGTGTTGTTTATCTAGAAATTTAATTTTTCTATTTTTAATGCAGTCTTTTACCAATAAAACAAAAACTACGCGTTAAATTAAAAAGTTAATAATAACAAATTTGTAAATCTTTTTTAGGTGCACAATTTTTGTTGAATCATCTTTTGTCTTATCTTGCATAGCTTGGCCGCAAAATGGAATTATTTTTTTTGTAATTTTTTGTGCAATCAAAATTAAAATTTTCAAATTTTTCAGAAAAATTCAAACAGTTTTAATGATAATTGAATAATGTATTTAAAATGCAACGGTTTTCTTTTCTTGATTTTTTTCATATCGTGCGTTATTTGGCTTGAAATTTTTATTTTCGTTTGTTTTTTTTTATTTTGAAAATGCTATAACTCCGGTAATTTCTGTTTTATCAGAAAAAGTTATAAGAATAAATTGTTCATCTTTTCGAGTGCGACTTATACATGAGCGTAAAATTTGTTAAGCTATAAAACAATAGTCTTAAAAATTTTCAAAATGTGCTGACATTTTAAATTTTTATTCAAAATAGCTGGCTAACGAACTTGACCTTTAATTTAAGTCACTTGCAGAGTATACCAAAGGCCAATTAAATAGATCAATTTTTCCAAAAGTTATCGTGCTCACAGACAGACATACAAACATACAGACAGACACATCAGTAAAAACCGGTTTTTCGGGTTCAGGGGGCCACAAAACGTCGACATTTGACAAAAACTTGAGGGGAGGGGTCAAATTTTACACAAATCTAATACCTTCTCATTATAAGGTCAGAATGTGAAAAAAAATGTTTATTGAGAAGATTATTTTTCTACCAAACAAGACGAATTTCCAACTAAAAAAAACAGTTTAACCAAAAATGGTGAAGTCACATTTGAAGTTGAAAAATTAACATTCATGCTGAATTTTCGCCTAAAGTTAATTTTTTACCAAAATAATTTAATTTTTGAACCAAAAAGACAAATTTTTAACAAATAAAGAATTTTTAGTGAAGAAAGAAAAAATAGTTTATCGAAGTAGTTGATCCTTTATGTCAAAAGACGAATTTTTAATAAAATAGCTGAATTTAAAAAAAAAATGGTTGAATTTTCAACTTAACAAGATGAATTCTCCACCAAAAATAAAAGACTCAAGCGTTGAGTGAAAAAATAGTTTTAAAATTAAAAAAAAAAAAACATTTTTAACAAAAGAGTAAAATTTTTAACTTAAAAGGTAAACTTTGAAGCCAAAATATTCTAAGTTTTGAGTACAAATTTTATTTTTCAAGCAATAAAAAATATTTTTCAAACCAAATAGTTCAATTTTAAACCAAACAAATGAATTTTCAATCAAACATATAAACGTTTAACCAAAAAAATTGCATTTTTACCCAAAAATAGATAATTTTTGAAAGAAAATTAAAAATTATAGATCAGTTTCAATTGATAAAAAAGTATTTCCAATAGAAACCTAATTTTAAATGTAAAAGATAATTTTTTAACCAAAAGAATAAATTTTCAACCACAAAGATTAATTTTCTGCCATAAAATATTTATTTCTAATAATGTTTTTGAAATGAATAAACAAATATATTAAATTCTAAAGGAATTTTCAACCTAATAGTTAAATTTTCTACTAGAGAAATGATTTTCTAACGAAAAATAATAATTCCACACCAAAAAAGTTTTATTTTCAACAAAATAAAGGAATTTTCAACCAAATAATTGAAGTTTGAGCTAAAAATGATAAATTTTCAGCCAAACATGAAATAATTACTTTTTAATTACAAAAAATTAATTTTTTTCAAAGAAAAATTTAAACAAAATTGTCAAATTTAAAAAAAAGTTAAAATAAAATGATGAATCTTCTACCAAAAAAATTAATTTTAAATAAAGTAGTTCCACTTTCTACTGAGTAGTTGAAGTTTCAACCAAAAATGATGGATTCTCAAATGAAATATAAAATTGATATTTTAACACAAAAAGATTTTCATTCTATTCTAAAAACATCTGAATTCCACTAAAAAAACGAATTTGAAACAAAAAAGTCCAATCCTCAACCAAAAAAAAAAACGAACGTCCTATCAAAAGCGATCGCTAACAAATTTGTAGATCTTTTATAAGCTTACACTTTTTGAAAAAAATTTTTTTGCACCTCACGTCGTTTTTCCAAATATTTGATTTTTCATTGTTAATTTTATTTTTCATGATTAGAACAAAAACTAAGCATCCTATCGGAAAATAATCAATAACAAATTTTCTATTTTCAATGCAGTCCTATCGAAAAGAAATTTATGGGAAATTTGTGGACCCTTTTTAAATACAAAATTTTTGTTCATTTATCTTTTTTCGTATCTTGTATAGTTTAACCGCAAAATAAAATTTTTTATTTTTCATTTTTTTTTGAGCGGTGAAAATTTAAATTTTCAAAATATTTAAAAAGTTGTAATAATGTTGCAGAGTGTTTGAAATGCAACGTTTTTCTTCCTCTGCCATTTTATTTATATCGAGCGTTGTTTGTCTTAAAATGTTAATTTTCGTTTGTTTTTTGGAATTTTGCAAATGTCATAAATCTTGTAATTTTTTTTATTAAAAAAAGTCATGAAAATAAATTGTTCCATTTTTGAGTACTACTAAGAACCGAACACATAATTTTTAAATCCTAAAAAAAAGTTTAAAAAAATTGAAAAAATGCTTTTACTTTTTAAATTTAAATTTATAAACAGCTGAATTTGACCAACAAAGACAAAATTTGTAACAAAACAGTTTAATCCTCAAACAAAAAACACCACGTGTTTCATCAGAAAGTTATTGCTAACAAATTTGTAAATCTTTTTTGAACGCACACATTTTGTTGATTCTTTTTTTCCCACCTTGCGTTGTTTTTCCAAAAATTTAATTTTTCCATTGTTAATTTTATTTTTCACGATTAAAACGAGAACTACGTATCCTATCAGAAAATGATTTAAAACTAATTTCTAGCTCTTTTTCAGATAAAGAAATTTTGTCTATTGATTTTTTGTTGGTCTGGTGTCGTTTGTCTAAGAATTCCATTTTTCTATTTTTAATGCAGTTTTTTACAAATAACACCAAAATTGAGCTTCCTATCCCAAAGAAATTTGTAACAAATTTGTAGATCTTTTCTGAAAACACAATTTTGGTGAATATATTTTTATGTATCTTGTGCACTTTGACCGCAAAATAGAGTTTTATATTTTTCATTACTTTTTAGGCGGTCAAAAGTTGAATTTTCGATTTTTCAAGAAAATTAAAAAATTTGTGATTATCTTTTAGGGTGTTTAAAATGCAAAGTTTTTCTTTTCTTGACATTTTTTCATATCGTGCGTTGTTCGGCTTAAAATGTTAATTTTCTTTTGTTTATTGGAATTTTGTAAATGCTACAACTCCGGTAATTTTTCTTTTATCAAAAAAAGTTTAGGAAGTAAATTGTTTATATTTTCAAGTACTACTAATAAACGTACGTAGAATTTTTAAATCTTGAGAAAGTGGTCTTCAAAATTTTTTAAAATGATCTTACTTTTTGAATTTTTATCCAAAATGAATAGCTAACGTACTAAAACATTTTTTTTAAATTTATATTAATTTTTATTTATTTTTTTTCTTTTTTTTTATTTTTTTGACATTTTTTCATATCGTGCGTTGTTTGGCTTAAAATGTTTATTTTCTTTTGTTTATTGGAATTTTGTAAATGCTACAACTCCAGTAATTTTTCTATTATAAAAAAAAGTCTTTAAAGTAAATTGTTCGTCGTTTAAAGTACTACTAATAAACGTACACAGAATTTTTAAATCTTGAGAAAGTGGTCTTCAAAATTTTTTTAAATGATCTTACTTTTTGAATTTTTATCCAAAATATATAGCTGACGTACTAAAACATTATATTTTGCAAATTTATGTTTATTTTTTATTTATTTTTTTATTTTTTTGACATTTTTTATATCGTGCGTTGTTTGGCTTAAAATGTTAATTTTCTTTTGTTTATTGGAATTTTGTAAATGCTACAACTCCGGTAATTTTTCTTTTATAAAAAAAAGTCTTTGAAGTAAATTTTTTGTAGTTTCAAGTACTACTAATAAGCGTACATAGAATGTTTGAATCTTGAAAAAGTGGTCTTAAAATTATTTTTGATGATCTTACTTTTTGAATTTTTATCTAAAATGTATGGCTAACGTACTCAACCATTATTTTAGGACACCTAAAACGGGGTGGAGGGGGGGCTGTCAATTTTCACTTAAATATAATACCTTTTCTGATGAGAATATAAACAAACGCATCCTAACGTAAAGTGGTACCTTGTGTCGTTTTTCAAAAAGTGTAATTTTTTCATTGGTAATGTTATTATTCACGATCAGAACAAAAACTGCGCATCCTATCAAAAAATAATTCATAACCAATTTGTAGCTCTCTTTCAGGTAAACAAATTTCGTTCAATTATTCTTTTCTTTTCTGGTGTCGTTTGTCTAAAAATTTAATTTTTCTATTTTTAATGCAGTTTTTACAAATAAAACTAAAACTAGAGTAAACCAATGCCCAATCCAATATGTAAATTCTTTTGAAAGTTATCGGACTAACAGACTAAAAATCTAAAGACTCATACATACATACAGACACACATTCATGAAAACCTGTTTTTCGGGTTGAGGAGGTCTCAAAACGTGAATATTTGCCAAAAGGGGGGGGGGTATTTTTACAAAGATCTCATACCTTCTTTGATGTGAATCTAAAAAGCATTAGGGATTTTTTGAAAGAACATTATTGCAATTACAATTGATTGCTTTAGTAGACTGACTCAATCAAAATCAAGATATTCTGTTCGAAAAAAAAGCCTTTTTGCAAGAACCTTTGGGAGCCTTTTAAGAGAGCAGCGTCACTAATTGACGATTTCTTTATTTTTCTTGGCTGCAGAGTCATTAAGGCAAGAAGTGGAGACGCATTTTTTATAAACTAACAAGGGGCACAAATTCAACTGTAGCAATAATTTTCACGTTCGTTCCGCGTAACACGCGGGGCGTAACGAGATTGATAAAAAACGATCGGTCGATCGAGGATTTCTCGAGGACAAGGGCCAATTCGCTAATTGAATGGCCTTCTCGAAGAACTGGTATGAAGACTTCTTGCCCTGTAATTAATAGAAAGTGTCTTACAGTGTTTTTTTTCCTTTTTTTTATATGGCGAGAAGCAACCGACGGCATTAACTACAAGGTGAGTCTTGATTGAACTCGACAGGTGGTTTTATGCAGTTTTCCTCTCCCCTCGCCAATCGTCCAGGCAAATGCAAATACTTCTGATAAAGGTGGATGCAGCCGCGTGTTATAACTGGTTGTGATTAAATTCATTCAGTGATTCTAAGGCCCCTTTTATTCAGAAAAAAATTTTCATGCATTTAAACAAAAAATCTAGAAAAATTCAGGACATTTTTGTGAGAGGCACTTTTAGTAATTGTCAAGAAAAACCAATTTGAAATTTTGAAATTTTAATTAGAAATTTTTGTATTTCGTTTGTAAAAGATTTAAAGTTATGAAAAATACAATATTAGAATTTTGGTCTTTAGTTATTTGCGGCTACCGTGATATAATAGTCTTATAAGTAATTTTTTCGCCTAGTATTTCTTTTCCTGCTTCTTTTTTTTTGCTATTTTTCCTACTGACGATAATAATTGTACTTAAAACAATTTATTCTGTGCCTTAAGATTCAAGAATTTTGCTTAAAATTCATTTTTTTGTTGGAGATTCATCGCTTTGGTTAAGAAGATTTATCTGTGTAGTTAATAATTTTACTATTTTTTTACAAATTTGTTTTTTTGTTGTTTTATAATTAATATTTTTCAACTAAAAATGTTACTTCTCCACTTTTGTGGAAAATAGTTTTTTTTTATTTGAAAATTCGTCTTTCTTTGTAGAAAACTAATGTTCTTGGCTTAAAATTTTCTTTTCTGGTAAATAATGCAACTGATTTGCTAAAAATAAATTTTTTTGTTAAAAATTTATATGTATTTTCGGGCTCAAAATTTATCTGTTTTGTAAGTAATCCTTTTTTTGGGATGAAAATGAACTTTTTTCAAAAATTCATATTTTGGTGTTTAAAATTTTACTATTTTTTCAAAAATTCATCTTTTTAATTAAAAATTGAACGACTTGTGTGAAAGCTTAACCTCTTTTATAAAAAAATTTTTTTGAAGATTTATTATTTCATTTAAAAATTAAAGATAATAGTAACTTATTTGTCTTGCATTCCAATTCATGCTTCTATTTTTTTCAGTTGTTTCCTGTTGACGATTATATTTTCAGTTACAAATTCTATTATGCGCCTGAAAATTCAAAAATAAAAAAAAATATCGTTTTTTATTGGAAATTCATATGTTTTGTTAGAAATTCATCTTTTATGTTGAAAATTAAAAGACTTGGTTAAAGATTCGTTGAAAAATCATTTTTTTTAAATATTCATCATTTAATTGAAAATGTTTATCTCCTTAGGTAAAAATCTAACTACTTTGTTAAAAATTAATTTCATTTTGTGTTTAAAATTAATTTTTTTAAGTAGAAATATGACTTTCTATTTCAGATGAAAATTTATCTTTTTCAGTAAAATGAAATTTGTTGAAAATACATATTTTGGTGTTGAAAATTTAATTATTCTTTTGAAAATATATTTTTTTATTGGTCAAAACTGAACGACTTGGTCAAAGGCTGAACCTCTTTGTGACAAAATAATTTTTTTGTTAAAGATTTATCATCTTAGTTGAAAATTTATCTTTTTGGTTGAAAATGTAACTACTTTCTTAAAAATGTCTTTTTTCTATTCAAATACATTTTACAAAATAAGAATGTACTTTTTCCATTTTTAGTTAAAAATTAATTTTTTTCAGTTAAAAATCTCGTTTTAGATTAAAAATGCAACCAAATATTTAATTATTTTTTTGTTTGAAAATTTATAAGTTTCACAGAAAATTTGTCTTTTGATTCGAAACTTGATCAATTTGAAGAAATTTTTTGTTCATTCTTGACTAAAAATTCTTCAATTGTTAAAAATCTTTTGCCTTGAAAGTTTAACAACTTGAATAAACTCTTTATTTTTTCTTGATTACAAATTCTTTATTAGCTGAAATTATGTCTTTCCAATTAGAAATTTATCTTTTTTTTTGTAGAAATTTTATCTTTTTCAGTCGAAGTATCAACTATTACATTCGATGTAAAAATTTGACTTAGAAATTAAATTATTTGGTTACAAATTCAAATATTAAGTTAAAAATGTAATTATTTCGTCAAAAAGTGATCTTTCTTGGTCGAAAATTCTATTGTTGAGATGAAAAATTGATCTATGTGACCAAAAAATACATCTTATTTGATTGAAAATTCAACTAAAAATTAAACTTTTTTTTTTAATTTTTATTGTTTTAGCTACAGGATCATATTTTTGCTTCAAAATTTAAGTATTTTGTTAAACATAGTTTTTCAATCAAAATTAATTTTTTTTTACTAAGAATGTAACTTTTGCATTTTTGGGTTTGAAAATTTAATTGTTTTGCAGAAAATTTATCTTGTGCTTGAAAGTGTATTGAAAACTTAACTTTTCTATTTTCAGTTAAAAATTGATCATTTTCAGTTCGATATTCAATATTTGTTTAAAACTTACTTTTTTTCTTGGTTAAAAATTAATATTTTTGTTTGAAAAATTGACTCTTTGATTTAAAAATTAATCTTTTTT
>JAUELO010000234.1:372047-386750 GCA_032357855.1 Amphibolips quercusostensackenii | reverse complement strand
CTTTTTGGACACCCTGTATAATAAATTGCGAAAAACTATTTCGCTTTTGGCAAATTTATATTTTTCGAACAATCAATTGTTCAAACACATGTTCTTAAAAGATAAAAAAGCAATGTGCGATAAAAGACCCACCATGCAGACGAAGAGTTAATTAGTGAAAGTTACAGTTTATTTTATTAAAAATTTATTTTTTATATAATTCAAAATTACCGATTAGATCAGTCAATGTTACATTTTTTTTCTAAAAATTCAACTTATTTATTCAAAATTTGTGTTTTTCCTGGTTAAAAATTAATTTTGTGGGGGGAAAATTGAACATTTTCGTTTTTGGTTGGAAATAGATCTTTTTTAGTTACAAGGTCATCTATTTCATTACGGATTAAAATATTTTGTGGAAATTTATCTACATAGTTTAATTCTACTATTTTTAATTTCCAATTAAAATCTTCATTTTTTAAATATCATTTATTAAATTTTTTATCAAGATTCCATGTTTTTTGGTTAAAAAACCGACTACCTAATTAAAAGTTACAACTAATTTGTTAAAAATGTATTTGCTTTTTTGATGAACCATTTATCATTTTATTTAGAAACTTTTTTCAATTATTGAAAATGTAACTATTTTGTTGAAATTTCGTTCCTTTTTGGTTGAAATTTAATTTTGTTAACTGAAAATTTATCTATCCGTCTCCACTAGTAAAAAATAAATCTTCTTCGCCTTAAATTTATCTTTTTGGTTAAACTCAACTGTTTTCAGTTTAAAATTAAAATCTTGTTAAGTTAAAATACGAAATTTTTTTGATTTAAAATTGAAATCTTTTTTAATCAAAATATCAACAATGATTTTTTGATTGGCTGTTAAATTATTTTGTTGAAAATTCATTTATTTGTAGAAAACTCATGATTTAAGCTGAAAATTCATCTCTTTGCATGAAAATTTAGGTATTTGGTTGAAAATTCGTTTTTCATGAATGAAAATTTATAATTTTTAGATGCAAATTGAAACTTTCTGGTTAACAATTTATGTTCTTACTTTGGAAATTATTTTTGTTTTAGAAAGTTAATTTTTTTTAAACCCTCTTTTTTTGAATTCAACCAAGGTGGGTTGACAGTCAAACTGATTTATTACAAACTTTTTCTTTCAGCTTATAATTTATCATTTAGGCTTAAAATTATTCATTACGTTGTAAATTTTTTGTTCTAATATAAAACTTCAACTTTTTGGTTCAAAATTCGACTTTTTATTTTGTGGAAAATTTATTCTTGTTAGTAGGAAATTAATCTTCTTGGTTGAAAGTTCATCTTTTTTGGTAGAAAATTCCAATACTTGATTAAAACTCAATTTTTTAGTTAAAAATTAATCTATTATATGAAATTCGTTGATTTTCATTAGAAAGTTATTGTATTTTGTGAAAACTTGTCGTTATTGGTAAAAAAAATTAACCATCTGTTGAAAATTAATCTTTACTAAAAAAATTATTCTTGTTGATTGGAAATTCATCATTGTTGGTTTAACTAAGTTGAAGATTCATGTTTTTTGTGAAAAATTTAACTATGTTGTACGAAATTCGTTTTTTGTGAAGGTTGAAAATTAATCTTTTTCAGTTAATGATTCATTTTCTTATTTTATTGATAATTCGTCTTATTAGTAGAAAATTCATTTTATTTGATAAAAACTTACCTTTTTTGGTTAAAAATTTAACTATTTGGTTAAAAGTTAAACGGTTTCGTAGAAAATTTTTCTTTTAATTAGTTATTGATCATTTTAGTTCAAAATTCATCTGTTTCGTTGAAAATATGACCGTTTAAAAAAAAATCGTTTGTTTTTCTGTTTTTAAAAATTAATATGTCTTAGTTTAAAATTTAACTTTTTATTTTATTGAAAGTCCATCTTTTTCGTAGCAAATTTACCTTATTGGTTAAAAATTAATGTATTTTCTAATATTTGTTGTTTTTTTTTGGTTGAAAATTATTGTATTTAGTTGACAATTTTTCGTTAATAGTAGAAAATTTACTTTTTTGATTGAAAATTTATTTTTCACATTGGAAATGAAGCTATATTGTTGAAAAGTTCTTCTTATTTTAATTATTATTTTTTAGTTGAAAATTCAACGTTTAATTTTTGTTCAAAATTTCCCTCGTTGGTACAAAATTGACCGTATTGATTTAAAATTATTCTTTTTTTTAATAAAACTGATTGTATTTTGTTATAAATGTGTCTCTATTGGTGAAAAATTAACGTTCGTGGTTAAGAATTAATCTTTTCTGGTTCAAAATTCAATTATCTATTTAAAAGTAGAACTGCTTTGTTAAAAATTCATTCTTTTGGTTAATGATTTATCATTTTAGCTGGGAATTCATCTGTTTGGTTGAAAATCTAACTATTTCATTAAAAATTCGTTTTTAAAAAAAATGTTTTAATTTTAGTTAACTACTTGGCTGAAAATTGAATTTTTTTAAAAATTCGTTGCTTCTCTAGTGAAAAATTATTGTATTATGTTTTATTGAAAACTCGTCGTTATTGGTTGAAAATTAACCTCCTTGAGTGAAAATTTATCTGTTTGGTTAAAAATTTAACTATCTTTTAAAAAAAAAATTTTTAGTTGAAAATTTATATTTTTAGTTAAGTTTTATCATGTCAAAAAATCGTCTTCCTTTGTAGAAATGAATCTTCTTGGTTGAGAATTAATCTTTGTTGGTTTTAATTAGTTGAAGAGTTATCTTTTTTGTTGAAAATTTAACTATATTGTACAAAATTAGTTTTTTGGTGGAAAGGGTCGAACATTAATCTTTTTTTGTTGAAAATTCATATTTTTATTTGATTGCTTATTCGTCTTATTGGTAGAAAATTTATTATCTCGGTTAAAAAGTCACGTTTTTGGGTTAAGAATTTAATCATTTAATTAAAGTTGAACTGTTTTTGTATTTATTCTTCTTTTGGTTAGTTATTCATAATTTTAGTTAAAACATCGTATGTTTGGTAAAAAATGTAACCATTTTTTTTTAAATTACATGTTTTCTTTTCATTCAAAGTTAATATTTTTAAGTTGAAAATTTTACTATTTATTTTGTTGAAAATTCTTCTTTTTTTGTAGAAAATTAATCTTATTAGTTGAAAATTTAACTAATTGGTTGCAAATTGATTCATTCTGTAAAATTTGTTTTTAGCTTAAAATTATTGTATTTTGTTGAAAATTTGTCTTTATTGGTAGAAAATTAACTTTCCTGGTTTTAAATTCATTTGTTACGTTGGAAATTTAGCTATATTGTTGAAAATTCGTTCTTTACTGAAAATTAATATTTTTCAGTTGAAAATACAATGCTCAATTTTTTTCGAAATTCGCCTTTTTGTATAAAATTAACCATTCAACAGTACCTAGTTGAGAGTAAATCTGCTTTGTTAAAAATTTATTCTTCTGGGTAATGATTCATAATTTTAGTTGGAAATTCATCTGTTTGGTTGAAAATTGAACTATTCTGTTAAAAATTTGCTGTTTTTTTAAATAAATCGATTCTAGTTAACAAATTAGTTAAATATTAAATTTTTTTAAATTCGTTGTTTCTTTAGTGGAATATTATTGTAGTTTGTTAAAAACTCGTCACTATTGGTAGAAAATTAACCTTCTTGGTTAAAGATTTATCCGTTTGTTAAAAATTTAACTATCTTGTTGCAAATTATTATTTTTTGTTTTAATTTTTTTTTAGTTGCAAATTTAACCTTTTATTTTGTTAAAAAATCATCTTTCTTTGTACAAAATGAATTTTCTTGGTTAAAAATTCATCTTTGATGGTTTAAATTAGTTAAAGATTTGTCTTTTTGTTGAGAATTCAACTTTTTAAAATTAACTTTAATTAATTTAAAATTAATAATTTAATATTAAAATTATTAATTATTAAGAATTAATAAAAAATTAATTAATTTTAATTAATTTTTAAAAAAATTTTAAATTAAAGTATTTTGTCGAAAGCTCGTCATTATTGGTAGAAAATTCATCTGATAGGTTTAAAATTCAACTATCTTGTTGAAAATTATTTTTTTGTGTGTCAGAAATAATTCTTCTTCAGTTGCGAATTCAACTTTCTATTTTGTTGACCTATCGTATTTTTTGGTATAAAATTAATCTTCTAATTTTAAAATGGATATTTGTTTAAAGAAAATTATTCTTTTTGTTTGAAAATTCATCTTAATTGAAAAAAAATTTATCTTTTTCGTTAAAAGTTTATCTTTATTAAAAGAAAACTACTCTTTCTGGTTGAAAATTATATCTTTGTTGGTTTAAATTAGTTGAAGATTGGTCTTTTTTGTTTCAAATTTGACTACGTTGTTGAAAATTTGTTTGTGGGAGGGGGGTTGAATTAAAAATTAATATTTTTAAGTTGAAGATTCAACTTTTTCTTTTATTAAAAATTCATCTTATTGGTAGAAGATTCATTTTTTTGGTTGAAAAGTTAACTTCTTTGGTTAAAAATTTAACTACCTAATTGAAATTAGAACTGCTTTGTTAAAAATTCATTATTTTGTTTAATGATTTATAATTTTATTTGGAATTCATCTGTTTGGTTGAAAACTTAAGCACTTTGTTGAAAATTTGTTGATTTTTTTGCTGATGAAAGTTTTTTATTTGCAATTAAAAACTCAATTTTTTATTTTGTTTAAAATTCTTTTTTTGTGGCAGAAATAATTATTTTCAGGTAAAAATTACATCACTTGGTTAAAAATTAAACAATTTTCTCAAATTCGTTACTTGCTTAGTGAAAAAATTAGATATTTTGTTAAAAATTTGTTGTTATTGATAAAAAATTAATCTTCTTGTCAGAAAATTAGTCTTTTTGGTAGAAAATTCAACTATCTTAGTAAAAAATTTATTTTGTCGAAAATTAATATTTTTGTTGCAAATTCCACATATTATTTTTTTTTAATCTTTTTTTTGGTAGAAAATTTATTTATTTTTTTATTCAAAATTAGTAGACGGTTGATTCCTTTTGTTTAAAATTTACCTATATTATTTCAAATAAGTATTTTTTATGTTGAAAATTAATTCTGTTAATTGAAAATTCAACTATTCCATTTTTCACTATTAACATTTTTTAGATAAAAGTTTAACAGATTGGATAATTTAAAATGGCCTTTACTATCATTGAGTCAAACTGACTGATTAATTGACTGATCGAAATTTAGAGTGTAAAATATTGCAAGTCGTTTTTACTAATGTAGTCCCGTATGGAAGAGAAGGCTTTTAAATGATCTTGTATATTTTACGAAATTGACCCTTATTCACCATGGTTCAGAGCTTCTGACCCTCAGAGGACACACTTAAGGTTTAATTGAATTCCGGGTTATGGGAACTCCGGGTCCCAGTGCATTACCTAAATCACAAGGTCATTTGCCCGCACGAAGCCCGATTTTTCCGCCAATCGAAGCCCTGATTTATCTCAATTTGTTCCCCGTTAACAGACATCTTTCACTCTGATGCTTCCTGGCTTCTAAAATATCCACTGCACGTTCTAGCGCTATCTTATTGGTTATGTTGATGGATAAAAGAGTAGGTAAAACAGTAGAAATAAGAGATTTTTAAGTTCGTTTAAAATTTTAAACCTGTGTGTATTTTCTTGATTAAAGAGGAAAAATAATTTTGAATGAAAACTAAAAATTTCGAATGACTTTGTTTGTTAGATTTACTTCTTCATTTATTTTTACGGTTATATAAATATAATTTATTTAAAAAGCTTCAAAAGTCTACATTTTTTTGTTTTTTGAAACGTTTTTAAATTTTTTATTATTTTCATAACGTCATTAAAATATTTGAAAAGAAACGTTTAAAGTACGTAATTTCAAATCATACATAATAAAAATTGAAGGATTTTTAAGAAAGGCATCTTCAAAATTTAAATTACATTAATTTAATAATTTTTTTTCAAGCTTCTAACTCCTGCTGGCATAAAATCTTATACTTAAGGGGATTTGTTTAAATTCGGAAACGGGATGCAGGTTTGTGGCCACACGGTCGAATATTTTCGTTTGATTTTTTGCATACTTCTTCTAAATATTCTTCTGTTTTGCTGTGAGAAGCCAGTTTTCTGATAAAATGTTAATATTTGTCTAATAATCAAAAACGTGACAACAATAGCAGTGACGCTCAGTATTAGCTGCCTCTGCATTTTCGCCGCGTGCATATTGACCCATGTTAAACTCGAGGAGGGATGTTCTCTAGAGCGAGTCTAATTACCTGGAACAAATCACTCTTTCACTCATATAAGACTACGGCTGGTTAAAAAACTGACATTATGAAATCATAAATTAATTTAATTTTGATTAGCAAAATTAGTTTATTCATATAGCAAGAAGAAAGTGGAAATAAGATTTATAAAAATAGGTTAATATTTACGGTAATAATAAAAATGTTAAAGTACACGCGAAAATACTAACAGCTACACTGAACAGTGGGAGGAAATTCACTTTTTCGTTCAATGAAGTCTACAGCCTTCAATTTTTCCCCGACTTTCAATTTTTGTTTTTGTAATTTTAGTCCGCTAAATTTAAAAGAGCACCTTGGTTACAAATTTTTAATTTTCATTTGTTTATTTATTATGTTCACTCAAAGTATAAGAAAATTGAGATTTAGAACAAAACAATTATTCACTCTTCAATAACGGTTTGCACGTAATGAAAATCATCTTCTATCAACGCAAGGGTGCTCCCAGAATTTAAATAATTTGATTATTGTATGTTCAAATATTGTCAACAAATTAAATCAACAAAAGCCAAATATTGTAATTTTTGTTAAAAAAAGAAATTTGATTAGCTTAAAATGCTTCAAATTATATTTAATGTGATTGTTACTCGCAATTACTACAAAAAATTAACAATTATAATTGTTATAAACAATTTTGTGCAAAAATGTGGAATTTGTGGTTTTTTAAATTTTGGGTTTCCCTTTATTATGTAAATTAATGCAGATATCCTTAAAAAAATATATGTTTAATTACATATTTAAAAATACAATAACTGTTGATTTTGAAAAGAAATTAAAAAAATCAATATAAAACTTTGGCAATTTGGTCTGGGAAAAAAATTTTTTTCACTACAACTGCTTCAAACTTTGGCGGGAGATTTCTTTAAAACGTTAACAATTATAATTATTATAAAAAAATTTTGTAAAAAAATTTGGAATTTATGGTTTTTTAAATTTAGGATTTCTCTTCATCATTCACATTGATGCAGATATTTTTAAAAATAACTGGGTTCAATTGTATTTGTTAAATTATAGCGATTGTTAATCATGCTTACAAATTAAATAAATAAATTCAAAGCTTTCTCACTTTATCCTTAAAAAGGATTTTTTACTAAAAGTGCTCTAAAGTTCTGCGACAAAGATTTGCAGTCACTGTTTGAACAAAAATTAACAATAAATAATTGTTATAAGAATTTTTTGTAGCAACATATTCAAGTAATGTATGTAATCTATGAAAATATATATGCAATTTTATTTTTTAATTTTATAAGCAATCGAAATAAATAAATGCAACGTTTTGCCATGTTCACTTCCGAACAAACTGCCTTCGCTAATCTGAAGAATTTTTTTTAATAGCAGATGGCAGTTTTGTGGACAGTCAGATGATGCGTGGAATTCCCAGATTGAAAAAACCACAAATTTTAAATTTTCCCACAACAATTGTTTATAATAATTATAAATGTGAATGTTTTATAAAGATTGTTGCTGACAATCACTGTCACAATTTTATTGTTTTTTCAGATAAGAAAATTTTTTTCAACAAAAATTACAATATTTTCGCAAATACATGAAAAATTCGTGATATTTGAAATTAACCGCATTATATAATAAGAATTTTTTAATGTAAATTTTATATAGAAATAGTGACTCCAAATCTCTCTCACATAAGTTTGAAACAGTTGAAGTGCAAAAAAATTCTTTTATATACCAAATTGCCAAAGTTTTATATTTATTGATTTAATTTTTCTAACAAAATTAACAATTGTCGTAGTTTGAGAAATATAATCGAACATATAAATATTTTGAAGAATATCTGCACTAATTCAAATGATAGAGAAAAACGCGAAATTGAAAAAACCACAAATTCCGAATTTTTCCATAAAAATGGCTTATAACAATTATAACTGTCCATGCTTCATAGAATTCTTGACTAATAATTACTCTTACAACAATTTTAAGTATTTGAAGCTAAAGAAAATTTAAGTTTATTTAAGTTTATTATTATTAACTGTACTTTATATTACTTTAAATTAAAGCATATATTTGAAATTGATGATCTGGCAATCATAATATGAAAATTAGGTAGGCAGTGGTGTTTTTAAACACAAATTCCTACCTCAGTTACATCGAGACCCTTCTAGAACATTCTAGAAATTGAGAACGGACGTAAACCACTTCTGCTATGGAACGGTCTTGACGTCGGTAAAGTAGGGATTTGAATTTTCAAACCACCCTGGCTATTTACTAGGGAACGTATGAGAAGATTACTTAGCGCGCTAATTGTTCTAGTATTCACAATAATCCATGAGGCAACCTGTGCGAAGCCAAATTAATTATTTCAAAATCTAAATTTTAGATTATTAAAACGAGAAACTTCATTTATTAACGTTTTCAAGCATCACTATGATTAATAATATAAAATTTGGAGAACCAAACCAGATTTATTTAAATTTAAGAAGTAATTCGTGTCGCTTTCCAGTTACCTAAGAATACAAACTACTGCGTGTATTTTTAAAAGGTAACCTACGTATATTTACAATAAGTTACTAATATAAAACAAAAATAAAAACAATAATAATTTTATAAAATATTATAAATTATAACTGAGCTGAACAATTGAATTAATCAAACATTTCTAAAAAATAAAAGATTATTTCCAAACAATTATAAAATTGTAAAACAAAAACACAAGTAAAAATAAAAAATGTTTAGTTTATTTAAAAGTCAGTGATAAAAACATGTACATCATACAAAGTCTTTCGAAATTCAAGAAAATTGCATAACGTGAAAACTGCGTTGTTTTAAATATGAAGAACTTTATGATAGATAAAATGGACAAACAGAAAATGACAACTGAAAGTTATTAAAAGATACATGTAGATAATATCTAATAAGTAGTATTTTCAAATCATAATAATACAAATGAATTTTAAAATTTTCAAAATCTGTGAAATTATTTAAAATTTTCAAAATTAACTTTACGATTTAATATTTGTTAAAGCTGAAAACTAGTAGTAGCTGAAACTAGTAATAATATTATGAATAATAGCAACAACATAAGATCAAATAATGATCAATGTGCATACCGATCAAAAACTCACAATAGTGTTGTAGCAAAGGCTTATGCTTTCCCAAATGTCCACAAACCAAATTTAACTTAGAGACTGATTGTTTCTACAGAATGTTTCACTACTTACAATTGATATAAATACATTTTAAACATTTTAAACCAGTTTCTGTAAACACTAGCTTATTCATAAAAATCATTTAGAAACTAAAAGACATTCTAAAAAATACTAATGTACCCAAAACTCATTCAATAGTTTCCTTAGATGTTGTGCCGATGTTTGATAGCATCCCAATAGATATTGCTTTAAATTCTATTCTAAAGAAAGTTATTTTGAATCATAATTTAACCAAACTTAAAAATAATTTTTTAATAGCAACTAGAACTGTTTTAAATGGTATTCCGTTCTCTTTTGATAAAAGATTCTATAAACAAATATTGGGTTGTCCTGAGGGTACGCCTTTATCTCCAGTAGTTTCTGACCTAATTTAACAAGATGTTAAAGGAAGAGCTTTCAAATCATTAGAATTCACACCTATTCTTTATGAAAGATACGTTGACGACATTCTTTCAGTTGTTTCTTAGAAAAAAATATTGCTCATTAAAATGTGCTTCATAGTACAGAAGATTACGTTTAATTTACCCAAGATGATTTATCTACAAATTGGTACAAAAACCTCCTTGGTCTGGAAGATACCTTAATTAAAATACAAATGATAAAGTTTAAGCTCATAAATACGTCAAATAAAGTGACATATAATTCAGAAACAAAATTTTAAACAATTAAAAACAATTTGTACATGACAGCTCTTTATTTAGTTAATGACATTATTACTGAGCGCATTCATGAGATTCATAATAGCATTAGTAAGAAAATGAAATAGATTATTACTTGAAATATGCTTGATTTAAAGAATACTTCATCGTACATACAAGGTGTTTCTAAACATTTGAGAAGTACATTAAAAAAAGGTATTGTCAATATTTATTTTAAAAACACTTACACATTAGATAATTATTTATCAAAGAAGAAAAACAGTGATACCATCAAAAAATTTTCTGGTGTTATTTATTTGTTAAAATGCAAATGTTGCCATAAAGTTTACGTAGATGAAACTGGGAGGAAATATAAAACTAGAGTTGCTGAATACAAAAGAGACTGTTAAATTGAAAATTTAAAAACAGGTTTGTAAAAAAATTCTTGGGATAATTTTACTAATTTTGATTTTATATTTCATAATACAAAAATGTTAGCTTTCGAAATAACACTTGCCAAAGACGTATCATTGAGTCTATATTACAGAACGAAATTCGCGGTATTTCTGCTAATTACCAGATTTAAATTTTAAACATTAATATTTATTTAAGTATTATAGAATAATATTATCTTTGTTAGTAACAAATTCTTCTTACAAATAAATTCAATTTAGTTCCGCGCTCGTTCGTAAGTAGTTTTTTAAAAACTTGCCGATACCTTGACGTTTATTAAATAATGTTTTCATGTAACCTTCAATAACTTTCAGTTGTCAGTAACTGCTTGTCCAGCCTAACCATTTTAAAGTTAAGCATATTTAAAACAAAGCAGTTTTTTATGTAATTAAAGTCTCTCTATTTTAAAAGACTTCATATCATGTAAATGTTTATCATTAACTTATAAATTTACTAGAATTTTCCATTTTGCCTTGTGTTTTTGTTTCACAATCTCATTACTGTTTTGATATTATTTTTTGTTTTTTAAAAATGTTTGTTAAATAAAATTGTTCAACTAAGGTAAAATGTATGTTTTTTAATGCATTTATCATTTTTATTATTCTTGTTTGATATTACTAACTAATTAGAACTATGTTCATGTTACTTCAGCTGATGTTATTAATATTTAGCAGGTAAGAATCGATTAAGATGTTAAATTCCATTAATAAACTAGTCCAATTAAAGTTCCCATCTGTATAGTTGGCTTGTTCCATTGTTGTATCTTCTTCCAACTGTGCAGTGTGATTAGCTGATGTTAATTGCTGCTGACCAACTGAGAATTAACTCAGAAGACGTTAAACTTTGTTGTTATACAAATCTAATTAAAGAACGCATTTGAATAGTTTATTTGTTTCATTGTTGTATCTTCTTCTAAGCGTCTTATATGATTAGCTGATGCTAATTGGTGTTGAGTAGGGAAAAATTTTTTAGAAGATGTTGAATTTTGTTAATATGTTGGTCAAGTTGAAGAACCCATCTATATAGTTCATTTGTTTCATTGTTGTATCTTTTTCCAACTGTGTTGTATGATTAGCTAATGTTTATTGATGCTGACTAAGCAAGAATTAATTGAGAAAATGTTAAATTTTCTTAGTATTCTGGTCCAATTAAAGAACCCATCTAAATGGTTTGTATGTTCCATTGTTGTATCTTCTTCCAAGCGTCTTACATGATTAGCTGATGGTAATTAAAGTTGACCAGGAATAATTAATTTAGAAGATGTTGCATTTTGTTGGTATAGTGGTTTAATTAAACAACCCATCTGTATTGTTGGTTTGTTTCTTTGTTGTATCTTTTTTTATCCCTGTTGCATGATTAGCTAATGTCAATTAATGTTGACCGAGTGAAAATTAATTTAGGCGAAGTTAAATTTTTTAGGTATACTGGTCCAGTTAAAGAACTCGTCTGTATAGTAGGTTTTTTCATTGTTGTATCTTCTTCCAAGCGCGTTATATGATTAGCTGATGTTAATTAAAGTTGACTAGGTTGAAATTAATTTAAAAGATGGTGAATTTTGTTGGTATACTGGGCCAATTAAAAAACCTATCTGTATAGTTGGTTTGTTCCATTATTGTATCTTCTTCCAAGCGTGTTATATGATTAACTGATGTTAATTAGAGTTGACCAGGGAACAATTAATTTAGAATATGTTGCATTTTTTGGTATGTTGGTCTAATTAAAGAACTTATCTTTATAGTCAATTTGTTTCATTGCTGTATTTTTTTCAACTTTGCTATATGATTAGCTGATGTGAGTTGATGCTGACTAGGTAAAAATTATATAAGAAGATGTTGAATTTTCAAGTATACTGGCCCAACTTCAATAGCGCTTAACTCAAATAGCTTCATTTTATCATCAAAGGGTTCCGCAAGGATCACACTTAGGGCCAATCTTATTCAATATTTTTATGAATGATATAATTCATGTGATAAACTGAGTGACTCGCCATATGCTGATGATTTAAAACTATTTATCGGAATTAGATCTGTAACTGATGCTCAAATGCTCCTCCAGGAAGATTTAAATAATATTTTAATTAAGTGTTAAAATAATGGCATGAATTTTAATGTTTTGAAATGTTCAAGTATGAGCTTTTTACGCAAATTAAGTAAAATCTCTTTCACGCAGCGCATAGATAATTTTCCACTTTAAAAAGTTTTTGTTGTTAACGACTTAGGATTATGGTTCGATGGACAGCTAAACTTCGTTACGCACATAGGAAAAATTGTATTCAAAGCTTTGAGAACCTTAGAATTCATCTTGCTATTCTCAACCGATTTTCAAAGAGTCCCTTATTTTAAAATCCTTTACACGTAAATTATTAGATCAATTCTCGAATATGCATCTATAGTGTGGAACCCATACTCTAATGTTTACAAAAATAAACTAGAATCAGTACAAAACCGTTTTTTAAATCAGTAGCTTATAATTTGCGAATATCTAAATATTTAAAATATTTCATCATAAATTCTCAAATAATCGGATCGGAATCTTTTGAGAGGAGGAGAAAACATTCAGGGTTAATTTTTCTATAAAAACTTTCAAATAGTCATATAGATTGCCCAAAATTACTTGAAAAGATATCAATAAGAGTTTCTACTAAAGAACTTAGGCATTCCTATAAATTCAATTTCGCAATACCTGAGCATAAAACTGGTTTTATTATAGAACCAATCTGTATAGTTAGTTTGTTCCATTGTTGTATCTTCTTCCAACTGTGTTGTGTAATCAGCTTATGTTAATTGCTGCTGACCAGGTAATAATTATTTAGAAGATGTTGAATTTTATGGCATACTAGTTAATTAGAACGCTTATCTGTATAGTAGATTTTTTATTGTCGTATTTTCTTCCAAGCGTGTTATATGATTAGCTCATGTTAATTAAAGTTGACCAAGGAATAATTAATTTGGAAGATGTTGCATGTTGTTGGTATACTGGTCTAATTATAGAACACATCTGTATGGTTAGTTTGTTTAATTGTTGTATCTCCTTCCAACTGTGTTGTGTGATTAGCTGATTTGAATTAAAGTTGACCAGATAGAAATAAATTTAGAAGATGTGGAATTTTGTTGGTATACTGGTCTAATTATAGAACACATCTGTATGGTTAGTTTGTTTAATTGTTGTATCTACTTCCAACTGTGTTGTGTGATTAGCTGATTTGAATTAAAGTTGACCAGATAGAAATAAATTTAGAATATGTGGAATTTTGTTGGTATACTGGTTCAATTAAAGAACCCATCTATATAGTTGGTTTGTTTCATTGTTTTATCTTCTTTCAAAAATGTTATATAATTAGCTGATGTTAATTGATGTTGACATGGGAAAAGTTTATTTAAAAAATGTTGGATTTGTACTGGTCCAATTGAAGAACTCATCTGTATTGTTTGTTTGTTCCATTGTAGTATCTTCTTTTATCTATGTTATATGATTAGCTAAAGTCAATTAATGTTGACCAGGTAAGAATTAATTTAAATAAAGTTGAATTTTTTAGGCATACTGAAAGACACAACAATTAAACAAACCAACTATACAGATGGGTTCCTTACGGACCAGTATACCAACAAAACTTAACATTTTCTAAAATATTTAGGTTACCTTTGAAAATGGCACGCAGTAGCTGCTTAAACGTGAGGAACTTGGTTACAAATACATATTAGTTAAACGATAGCTCTGTTTGTTTTTATTTCTATACCTTCATAAGACCAAACGAATTACTTCTTCAATTTGTTAATCTAATTTTTAGAAAGCGTCAATCGCTAAGCAGAAATTAAAAAAATGTTCCAACTTTAATTCGAAATACAAGTAACCCAGAGCATTTCAATAAAACCTCAAAGAACATAAAAAGTATACGAGGAGGGGTAAAATGTATTCAACCCCTAAGTGTCTAGGCTCGCGAAATGCTAGCAGCATATTTTTTAATACCCATAAAACCTTCAATTTTCTTCACTCTTTTACCTACGGCCCTGCTCGTAAACCAGAAGCAGCTTCTGGGATTCGTATTATTCTTTGCGGAACGTCGTTAGAAGGTTAGTGGAAAAGGGATTGGGGTGGGTTCAGGAAAAAGAGTGAAAGACTAAAGGAGAAAATATAGTGTATAACCTATACTAGGTCACTTCCTTATAGGTGGGTGGCGGTCTTGCAGAAGAAGGT
>JAUELO010000234.1:348955-363328 GCA_032357855.1 Amphibolips quercusostensackenii | reverse complement strand
GGGCCGTAATGAAGGCAAGGTGTTAATTTCTCGATGTGCAGGTGCTGAAGTATTTATTTTTCCTGGTAGACCTTTGGTTGTTTTTCAGTTATCTGACTGTGATGGAAATCACTAAAATAATGGGGGTGGAGGTCAAGGTGGAAAAAAGTATATTTGCATTGGACTAAGTCAATAGATTTTCGGCGCTTGAGGCTGAAACAGGATGCAGGTGCTTTTATGGCAATTTGAATGCGTGAGAGGTTAGGGAAAAATATGGAAATCTCCTGTCATCGACAGAGACATCTTTTTCTCGCTTATAAATGAGTTTTTAAAAAGAGGAATCTAATTTTCGTTTCGAGCCTTTTTTTCTTTGCTTATGCTTCTTTCCGGTTTCTGAATTTTCATATTAATATTTACTTAATCAAAAAAATGTATTGTTTTTACTTCTATGTGGATAAAAATTGTTTAAAAAAAAAAGGTAGGGAAAATTAAATCCTATCTGATAACATTGGTGGGGCGAAATTCTCGAAAATCTTAGCCTTGTAGTTGAATTTTAAATAAGGGATTTTAATTCTAAAAATTTATTTCTTAAAGAAAAAAATTGTAAATCTTAATGATTCTTAATTAATAAAGGCAACAACTATGGTCTTAACTTTTCGATAAAATGTTTAAAAAATGACATAAGTTCTACTCATTACCTCTTGATAACATTTATTTCTGAATGTTTCTAAACATTATTGATAAAAAAAAAACATTTTAAATTTGAATGTTTTTTTAATATTAGAAAGTAATTGTATTATCAACATTTTGCTTCCAGACTGTAATTTATAAACTTTTTTACACATTTAAAAAATGAAATTATGGGCAAAAACTTACAATATCTTCATTATAATTTATGCGAAGATTTTAGCGAAAGATTTAGAAATTTGAAAAAAAATTGAAGATATTTAAAAATTTCAAAATATTTTTAAAATGTTAAGAAGAATGTAAATTTGGAGAGACTTAAAAATAAAATTTCAAAGCTTTTTAAGGAGTTTCAAAGCTTTTGAGATACGCATAACAATTCATTCTTAAAAAATAGTTTTAAACAATTTTTTTAATATTTTGAAACATTTGAAATGAGTTTCACAACGTGGGAAAACATGTAAAAAATTGTAAATCAAATTTTTTTATTTAACAAGAACACAAAATTTGAGAAAAAATTCGAATAAGTTTAGGATATATTTAGAAGTTTTGAACAGATACCAAAATAATTTTAAACTTGGAAGCTTTAAACGAATTCAAAAAATTTTACATTTTTAAAGATTTAAAACCAAGAATAAAAATCTTTTTAAGAATTTCTAAAGGTTTAAAGAAAATGAAACTTTTTTTCAAGATTTTGGAAAAATTTTAGAAGATTTTTCATATTACAAAATTTATTTTAAGAGAATATTTAAAAAGATTTCCAAAACATTCTAGAATTTTTTCAAAATTTCCAAAAAATAATCTAAAAGATTATAAGGAAATTTTTTTATTTTTCAAACTTTCTGGAATATTTAAGAAAAATTATGAACAGTTTAAAAATATTCAGAAGTTTTTAAAAATTTCAAAAACATTTAAACTTCTTTTTTTTGAAGATTCTGCAATAAAATTTTTAAGTGTTTCAAAGGTTTTGGAAGGTTTTTAGATTGGAAAATTGATTTTAAGAGAATATTCATAAACATTTTAAAACATTGCATAATATTTTTCAAATGATCAAAAACGAATCTCCAAGATTTTGAAACAACTTCAGGGATATTTTTAATCACTTTAAAAGATATTTAGGAATTTTGGAAATTTTTAAAAGATTAAAAATATTTTAGAACTTTGAAAGATTTCGAAAAATTTAGGAATCATTTTAAAACTATTTTCGGGCGTTAAAAGCTCCTAAATATCTTTTAAACTAAATCAAACTTTTCCGAAAATTGTGGAATCTTTTGTGAAAGAAACAAATTTTCTTTGAATTTGGCTGGATTCTTTTTTTACAGGTCTAGAATCTTTAAAAATCTTTTTGAATTTTCTAGAGAAATTTAGAAAAATGATATTTATATAACTTTAAAGAGAATAAGCAAGAAAATTTCAAGAATAACCTTATTTAAAATTTTTATTTTGTATTGAAAATCATTTTTCTTTTTAAATTATAATATGCTTATTTTTTTCTTGCCTGAAAAATCTTGCTTCGCTGAAAATACAACTCTTATATTAAAAATTCTTTTTTTTTAGTTTAAAAATTTATTCCTTTTGGTAGAAATTTAATAACTTTTTTTATTAAAATGGCAACTGTTTGATTAAGAATTAAAATATATATATATTTTTTTTAATCCAACTTATAGGTTAAAACTTAAACAACCTTCTTGAAAATTCACTTGTCCAGTTGAAAATTTGTCATTTTAAGAAAATCTATCATCTTAGTTGAAAATTTACCTTTTTGGTTGACGATCGATTCGATTAATTTGCTAACATATTTTTTTAATGATTAAACTATTTTTATTGGTATATCAAATATTAAATTTTGTATCAAGAATGTTTTTGAAGATAAACTTTTTTGTTAAAATTTTGATTTGACATTCTCTGAAATTTTCAAAAATCTTTTCAAATTTTCCTAAGGATCTTAGAAAATTTATATTTATATCATAAAAAAAAACAATCAATTAAAAAAAGTCATTTGGAATTTTTATTTTGTTTGCGAATTAAGAAATATTTACGCTCTCCATATACTCTTGTGCGTTGAAATTAAAAAAGACTTTCAAATTATCTAATGTCCAATTTTTTCTTTTGTTGCAGGTAAGTCTAAAATATCTTCCGCCGACCAAAGACTGAAAAAAAATTTTGTGTAAGTATATAGAATATAAAATTATAATTTTACAATTTCATTTTAGAATTTTGAAAATTTAAAAGTCTATCACATCTAAAAAAGTGGTGTATTGATATTTCTTGAAAATCACCCAATCATTGTTATTCAAAATATAAGCTTTTCATTAATTGAATTATTTTCATATCTCAAAGTTAAAATTTAAAAAGTTAAATTTACAAATAATTCCTTTCAATAGAAAAACTTATAAAAAAACCTTATCTGAATTTTATTATATATTTTTTTAAATTAAGTTAAAGTTCTATTAAAACTTTTAAATTATCTTATAAATTATAAAAAATATGATACATGTTTTATGTTACTGCGTTTTGCTTAAAACTTGGATTATTAAAAAATAATTTCAATGTTAATTCATTAAATTTCAAAGATGACTCAAAAGTTAAAAAGAATTTAAGTTGTGTTAATTTATTTACCGAAAATGAGAAATCTTAAACAAAAATTGTGATCAAGATTCTAAATTTTTAACAATTTTTAATTGCATGAGCGTTTCATCGTTATTGCGCTTTTTTAATAAAAAATTGCTTGATTTCAAAGATTAAAAATTTATCCAAATTTTACGTTTTTCGGTTTTGTTATTTTCATTAGGTTCTCAAGGCTCATAATTTTTTAACAATTTTAGGTTACGTTAGCATTTTAAACAAAATTGTTATTTTACAATAAAAATCATTATCGTTTAAGCAGGATTTGCAATTTTTCAACAGTTTAGCTTATATGAAAGTTTTTCACAGGGAATTTGTTACTTAAAAAAAACTGTATTTCGAAGAAGATTTAAAATATTTTAAACAATTTTCTATATTAGTGCCTTTTGTGAAAAATTATTGGTATTTTCAATAAAAAATTATTATTAGATTCTAAAGGATATTTACAATTTTAAACAACTTAAGGCTACCTATATTAGTGTTTGATTTCAAAAATTATTTTAAGACTTTTAATAACAATATTGTACAGAAATAATTAAATTTGAGAGAAGATTAACGATAAGGAAAAAATATTTTGCACGTTATGTTTGTGTTTTTGTCGTGAATTATTAGTATTTTGAATCAAAAACTAATAAATTTAAATAAAAAGATTTTTGCTTAAAATACTAAACCTTACGATCTTAAATTTTTTTTTATTTAATTTATGTTTTTTGTCGAATATTGAGATTTGTAATAAAAAATCATTAAATTTTAAAGAAGATTTATAATATTTCACAAATTTTATGATACGCTGTCATTTTACGTAGAAAATTAGTATTTTTAAATATAAATCATTGTAACCCAAAAAAGATTTAGAGTCTTTGAAAAATTTTGGATTATTTTAACGTTTTTCGTTTGAAACAATTTAGTTTTCAGCAGTTAAAAATTAAATTTTTAGAAGTTGCATTTTTAAAAGTTTACAATTGAAAATTGTATTTGTAACTGTCGAACTAATGTTTTTGGAAATTAACAATCATCCAATGGACTCTCAGTAATTAAGTTTTATATTTTAAACAGAGATTTTTGAAAAATCAAAACAAATCTGGCTTTTTGAAGATTCTTAAATAAATTTTTTAAGTATTTTAAAGATTTTCGGAGGTCTATTGACAAATTAATTTTGAGAGAATATTTTAAAATGTTTCAAAACATATATGAAATTTCCAGAATGTTCGAAAACGAATTTCGAAGATTTTCAGTCAACTTTAGAGATATTTTCAGTCACTTAAAAAAATATTCAGGAATTTTAGAAACTTTGGACTGATTAAAAATATTTTATAACTTTAGAAGATTGCTAAAAATTTATAAAATATTCAAAAATTAATTCCAAGCGTAAAAAATTCTTAACTTTTTAAAATATTTCAAGGATTTTAAATATTTTAAAAAGGGAGTAAAGTAGATTTATAAGATTAAAAAAACGTTCGGAAGATTTAGAACGATTTCAAAATTTTTAATAAGATTTTAAATATTTTAATAATTTTAAATATGTATAAAAGATTTTACAAATATTTTAAAGATTTTATAAGATTTTCATATAAATTTCAAAGTAATACAAGATTTAAAAAAAAAATTTAATCGTGCACTACCACAGATTTCAAAGATTTCAAAACTTTCGAAGAATATCAGTGAATATACAGATATTTCAAAGATTTTGAAAAAATTAAAAAAAGATTTTAAATATTTCAATGAATGCAAATAAATGAAAAGAATTTTAGAAAGATTTCAAATTCTTTAGAAGATTTTTGAAATTTCACAAAGATTTACAAAAATTTTAAAAAGTTCCAAAACTTTATAAAATTTTTAATAGATTCCAAAAGATTGCTAAAAAATTTCATTAATATTTTAAATACATCAAAAGATTTCAACTAATTCACAAAGATTTACAAAAATTTCACCAAGATTTTCAAATTTTAAAAGATTTTTAGGATTTTTTCATTTTGAAAAGGGTATTGTAAGTCAGATTTCTGAGATTTAAAAACATTCTAAAGATTTGAAACGATTTGAAAATTTTTAATAAATTTCAATAAGATCTCAAATATTTTAATAATTTCAAATAAATACAAAGGATTTTAGAAAATTCTCACTAATATTCAAAAGATTTTATAACAATTTCATAAAAATTTCAATAGAATACAAGAATTTCAAAAAAATTTCAAATGATACAGAACACCAGATTTCAAATATCTTTAACGTTTTCAAAAATTTCAAACGATTTCAAATTTTTTTTGAAGATTTAACAAACATTTTTAAAATTTAATAAATCTGAACAAACACAAAAAATTTCGCAAATATTTCAAAAATGTTGTGAAGATTTCAAAATATTTCAAAAATTTTTACAAATATTTCAAACATTTTAAGAATTTCAAAGATTTTACCAAATTTAAAAAAAAAACCAAAAGATTTTATGAAAGATTTTAAGTACTTTAAAAGATTTCAACGAATTTACAAATATTTTAAAAGTTTTTACAAATTTCACAAAGATCTCAAAGGTTTCACAAAGACGACTCAAGTTCGCAAAAAATTAAGTTTTTGTCTATTTATGGCTCTGCTTATTTTGAATGCTTCAAGAAATTTTTACAAATCCAAAGACTTTAGAAATTTCAAAAGATTTTACAGATTTCACAAAAATTTCAAAAATTTCATGAATTTCTAAAATTTCAAGGATGTTAAAGGTTTCACAACGATTTCAAATATTTCATAAAGACGACTTAAGTTCGCAAAAAGTAAAGGTTTTGTTTATTTATGATTCAGCTTTTTTCAAAAATTGTTTGACAGTAAAAAGTGAAATGGCTCATTTTTTGACATATTTAAGAAAAGTTTATTTTATCATTTGAAGTAAAAAGGAGACCTGTAAGATAATGATTTTTTGACCTGGAAAACCTGGAAAATCCCTCGAATTCAGTTCCTAAGAATAGCTGGACATTATGTAATAGATACTATGAAATACAAAAATATTGTATAGATAATTATTTTTTATTTTAATTAAAAAATTGCATTAAACAAAAGAAAATTATAATCATGCACGTATGTTTTTTATTTGTTTTTTAGTAAAAGAAAATCAGAGACATTAAGCTCAAGATTCGTTCTTAGCTTATAAATATTTTAAGAGGTCTTTTATTTGAGGCTAAATACGTTTTACCTCAACATCTTGAAATGAATCTTTTTTATTTAAATTTTGTACAAAGCATGTTTTAAATATCAATAACTTTTAAAAAATGTACGATTTTTTAACTTGTTTATTTTCGTATTTGGAAAAAGTAATAATCTGAATTGATTGGTTTAAAATCAACCACAAAAAAATTGCTATGAAGAAATACGTCCGGTTTAACTGTGATTATTAATTTTAAAAAATAATAATAATTATTTAAAAACGCAGATCGGAATTATATGAGCCAGAAATTGCATCAATGATTTTTGTTGATAAACATTTCTTTAAGATCGAGGAATACACAAATTATGTAAAACATGAGAACTGACAAATGTCTTACTTCTGTAGCAAACATAAAAATGTGTTGAGTTACTGACTCGCGGAACGTGATTTATTTTTAACTTTTAGAGCGCAATTATTACGTTCTTAGGTTAAGCCGGTTCTGGATAATCCGAGAAAACTACTGGTTAATCCGGCATGTGAAATATATACTGAGATCTGGGTAAGATCAGGGCTTTATTCACATTCGTCAAGGATTAGGGAAAGGAGCCGTCTTCCTACGTTTGCTTTTGTAAAGCACTCTGTTTATTTTAATGTCAGAATAGGGAGGTGTGAAATATTTATTTTCTTGTTTTTATCTCTGCATTTGGAGTAACATGTTCTCATAATAAACTGTCATGAGCGACTACTGCATCATAAAAAAAGAATGATGTTTTATGGGTTATTCTTCCAAGATTATCATTTTACAGGGAAGAAAGCTTGAAAAAACAATTATTTTTATCTAAAAAAACTCTGAATCGTATTTAGTTCAAACCAATACAATAGAATAATTTTAAGGGTCAAACTGATTTTCCATTTTTATATATTCCTCTGGATAACAGACATCCAGACGTCTAGAGGAATGATAATTGTCACCCAATTGTGACAATTTTTCGCGCACAACAGAACATCCAAAATATTTCTAACTTTAAAACACAACAATTATTTGTGCTGTATTTTTTGTTTGTTGTTTTAGACAAGAGCTATAAACATACATTTTCTTTAGGAAATATTACCAATTTTTACATTTAAAAACATTTAGTACCTTTTTAGCTCGCTTAAGTACAGAATGGCATGATTATTATATACCAGTGGACAGTGATTTGGGAGTCGAATACAGAAAAAAATGGTTCATGTAGTAAAAAAAAGGTATATATATTTTCTGCCTTTATTTCAGAATATTATTAGGAAACATTATTTGAATGAAAAGCCCAGAAATTTTATGAAATATTACACAAAAATTTAATTACAGGCATAGTGGTATGCATAGTGCTATGCCAAAAGATAGACAAACAATGTATTTGTTAATTAAAATTGTTTTAAAAATTAATAAATGTTATTGATTCATTGCAAGAAGTAACATCTTAATAATTTATTAAATTGATTATTTTCATCAAAGTGTCCTTGAGAATTTTGAAGTTAGTCATTTACAGTAGATTATTGCTCTGAAAAAACCAAGTTTGTACGTCTAAGAATAGACAAATAGTACATTTGTTAATCATGTTAATTAAGATAGTTTAACAGCTTGTTTTTTTGTCGAAAATATGAACTGATGGTACTTTAATATAAACTTTGACTTACTATAAAAACTTAAAGGAAAAGGTTTAGACATGGTGTCTAAGTTCGAAAATTAAGTTCTTGAAAAGCACCTTAAACTTATCAAAAATATATTGAAATTTAGCGAAAAATTATGTAAATGTACCAGAAAAATTATGAAAATAATTGCAAAGTTCCTTGCAATGTATAAAAATTATTGTGAATTTATTATTATTTATGTGAAGTAACAAGTGTTTACAAAATTTGGGGTATATACATATGTGATGCTGATGTATGAAAGGTTCTTCTTTGACCATGTTGATGATCATCCTCCACCAAAGTAAACCCTTTTACCAGGTACCTTCATCAACAGGCCATAATTACTAAATCAAAAAACATTTTATTTTACGATGTTTGGTTTAAAAGTAAAACATTTGTAATCTACAAGTTTTTACATTTTTTTCTAGAATAAAATAAACTGTTTCTTTAACATATTTTTTTATTTCACCAAAACTAACTTCATAATGAAAAAAATAATTCTAAATTTAAGAAAATTTTCCATCAAAACACAAAACATTTTTAAAAACCAAAGAAATTTCTTTAAATCAAAGAACATTTTCTTTGACTGAGAGCCAATGAATATTTTTCTTTTATGCAAAAAAATTTCCTTTGATTCAAAAAACCTTTTTCTGAGTATGGGCTTTACCTAATTGTCATTCTTAATTATTTAAAACTGAATTTTTTTATATTTTATATCTATCTTAAAACTCACAAACATTTGAAAATTATATTTCAGTATAAAGAAGGATCATATAGTTATCATTCTCAATTCTTAAAAAGTACATTTTTAAATGTTTTAAATTCATAAAAAAAACTTAAAAATCTCTCTTAAAGTAACTCAAGTTTTTTCCAAATTGATAATTATTTAATTGTTATTTATGCATCAAAATTCAATAATTTTACTAAGATATTAAAAATTTGTTAAATAAAAAAATTTCCTAACTTTCAAAAATAAACACTCTGCAATATTAACGATTATAGGTTTTCTTTTTCGAATAATTCAGTTTAAAATTGTCTAGTTTTTAATACTTGATTTATAATAAAAATTTTTATTTTAAATGCAAAGTGAAATATTGCTTAATATTCAAAAAAATTTTCTATCTTAATTAAAAAATTTTAAATTGAATGGGTTGAAAATGGAATATCTTAGATTGAAACAATACTTGAATAGGGTTTGAAATGGAATAAGAGCGTTTAATCATAAATCTATCAATTTAAATTTATTTTTATATTGAGAATAGTTTATAAAGTTTCAATCGGACGCTTACATTTGTTCAACTTCTAAGACTTTTAAATTGAATAATTCTAATTTTTTACTGTTAGTTTAACTACGAGTATTTGCAACATGATTTTTAACACAATTTTTCATTATCTTAACTTTTCTTCAATCTTTTAATTGTTTGCAAAGATTTATAATTTTTTGCAATAATTAACGTTATATTAAATTTATTTTTATGAAGAACATTCAAATTAAGAGTATGTAAAATCCTATATTTTTCCTTAATACCTTAATTGCTAATTTATTTTATTTTCCACGAGTAAATACTAAAAAAATAAGCTATTTGTTTTTAATTGTATTTTTGTACATTCACAAAAAGTTCATGTTTTAAAAAAAACTTACAATTTTCGAAATGTTTTACTTTCTTGTGAAAATATTTTCCGAAAATATTTCTCGAGAAATAAAAGAATTTTCCTCTTTTTTTTAGAGGGGAAATACCAAAAAGAAGACTTGCATTTTCCTCTCAGGTTGAGTACAATTCTCTATGAGATCAAAACTTGCGCATGCGAATTCAATCAAGCGTAATAACTGTACTTGTTTAGTGTCGATTGGCTTTGTCGGTCGATTATCGGTTGATTTTCAAGGATGCAGTGGATTATTATACTTTTAAAAAATAAATAAGGAGCTGATTTCTTTGTTGAAAAATTTAAATCTCGCCATGTTTGTGCAGCCGTTCAAACGTAAGTGAATTTTTAGAATGTACATTTCCTTGTGCATGTGGTGTACAAATTGTACGATTTCTTCATTGCTAATGTTCTTCGCAAGCACGTTCTTTTTATGTTTGAAAATCTTCCTTTTCAGAGAAAAATGTACTAGGTATTCAAAAATTAAAGAGAATGTCAAAATGCCGCTTCTGTTAACTGAAATTATAAAACCGTTTGGTGATTAGGCAGTTTTTTTAGAACAACTAGACACCGTAATATCAACAAAAAAAGTTTCGTCTTCGCGAAATTCGCCGCGTAATCGGAAATTTGGTCACGGTGAATTTTAATGGATTATGGCAAATTTTCTTGCAATAAATAAACAATAAAATAACGTAGTGTATATGAATCTAGCAAATTTTTCCGAGCTCCAAAATCCTAGTCCGGAAGATCCTTTTTCCGGCAAATTTTGCCGTCATAACCTATAAAAATTAGGGTTAAACGCCCACCTCTCACTGGCCAAGAGAATACGTGTATAATCACACTGTGACTCCTTTTCATGAAAAAAAGTTAGAGTTAAATTATAAATTTATTTACAAAATAGTAATTGCAAGTGATAGAGACTTATTAGACATCAGAAAACATCAGCTCAATACCCATAGTTCAGAGTTTCGAAAGCATCAACTCCAAACCCATACTAAAATCCAAAGTTCTAATAAATGTTGATACTCAGGCATATGATAAGGACTCTTTCCAAATTTCGGTCACCTATTTGAAATGTATTGGTCTTCTTGGCTCGGAAATTCATAAAGTTAAGAATTCATCTTTTTTAAATAAAAATGCTATTTTACTAAAAATTCAACAATTTTGTATAGAAGTCACACTTTTTTTATTAAAAATTCAAATACTTATGTTCAAATTAAGTTTTTTTTAAACAAAATTTATATTTTTAGTTGAAAATTCGTCTTCTTGTTTTGAAAATTTAACTGTTTTGTAAGAAAGCTAGAAAGGTTTAAAACTTTATCTCCTTTTCTAGAAATTTGATATTTTTTGGTTGAGGATTCAACTCTTTTAATGGAAATTTGTCGTTTTTGGTGGGATTCAACTATTTTTAATTTGAATTAAAAATATTTTTTTTTCTTGAAATAACAATTCTTACATGTTTGGTCAAGAATTATTCATTGTTAGTAAAAAAATCATTTTTCATTTGGAAATGTAACTATTTTGTTGAAAATTCTTTTTTTTTGCTAACAATTCGTCTCATTGTCAGAAAATTTTTACTAATTTGTTAAAAATTCAGATTTTTCGGTTGTAACTTCAACTGTTTTTTTAAAAAATTCGTCTTTTTGTCTTAAAAATTTAACAGTTTGGTTGAAATTTTTTCCTTCCTTGAATGAAGAAGCTTTGTTTTCTGAAAAATCAACTCTTTTGTTAAAAATTAATCCTTTTAGATTGGAAAATTTATCTCTTGGTAGGAATTTCATATTTTTCAAAAAAAATGCAATCGTTACATTTTTTGTTAAAAATTCATCTTTTTTGGTTGAAAATTGAACTTTTTTTTCGGAATCGTCTCTTTTGGTTGAAATTCGACTATTCTGGTAGAAAATTAATCTTTTCTCGTTAAAAATGCAACTGTTCAATTAAAAGTTAAAACTTTAAGTGTTTTGGTAGAAAATTAAATATTTAGTTAAAAATTAATTTTGTTGTTGAAAACTCGACTAGTTTGTTGAAAATTCTCTCTTTCTTGTTTAACTTAACTCGGTTTTGATTTCAAATCGGATTCGCTTTTAGTTAGAATATCAAACATTACAATTTTAGTTGAAAATGTATCTTTTTTCGTAGTAAATACAGCTGTTTTGTGAAAACTTATCTTGTTTCGTCTGAAAATACACTGTTTGAAAAAAATTTAACTATTTGATTTAAAATTAACTTTTTTTTAAAAATGTGTCTTGTTGTCATCAAAATTCAACAATTTGTTTGACAATTTTTTTCTTTCTTGATTCAAAAATCTTATTTGGTTGAAATTGCAATTATTGTGATAGAAAATTTATATTTTTTGGTTCAAAATGTAGTTATATAGTTGAAAATTTAATTATCTTGATAGAAAATTCAATTTTTTAGTTAAAAATTAACTTTTTTGTTGGAAATCAAACTATTCTGTAGAAAATTCGCACTTGAGCTTGAAAATTTAACAATTTGAGAGACATTTTTTTTTCTTGGCTGAAAAATATTTTGTGGCTGAAAATGCAACACTTTTGTTAAAAATTAGTCTTTTCTTATTGAAAATTTATTTTCATTAGTGCAATTTTTATCTTGTTTGGTAAAAAGTTTAACTGTTTGGTTGAGAATCATTCTGTTTTTGTTAAGGGTTTAACTATTTGATTGAATTCAACCCATTTTTTTTATATTGAAGTTTTTGTTGTTGGTATGTCAAACAAACCTTTTTTAAGGTATTCTTTTTTTATGAAAAATCAATTATTTAATAGAAAGTTGAACTAATTTGTTACAAATTCATCATTTTAGATGAAAATTAATTTCTGTGGTTGAAAATGTAACTATTTTGTTGAAAATTCACTTTTGTTGGATAATTTAAACTGTTTTTTATTGTAAATTAAAATCTTTGCTGGTTGAAATATTAAATTTATAATTTTATGTTGAAACTTTATCTTCTTTTGTTGAGAATTCAAATACTTGGTTAAATGTTAAAATCTTTGGTAAAAATTCTTCTTTTTTTTTGTTGAAGATTTATCATTTTAATGACAATCTAATTCTTTAAGTTGAAAATATTTCCTTTTTTGTAAATTTTTTTAACTTTAAATTGAACTATTAAATTTGAAAATTCGTTTGTTTTGTTGTTGTTAAAAACTAATTTTTTTAGTGAAAATTAAACTATTCCAGTTTGATATTCTATGATTATATGATGTATGGGGTAGACTACAGTAATTGCTGGGAATGTATCACGCAGAATGATTTTTTATCGCATTATCAACTAAAAATGGTGATTCTACTACGAACTGATCTAAAAATTGTTTAAAAGAAATTTCCATCATTATATGCAGTAAAATTTGCTTTGTAAAGTTTTTTTGAAAAAAAAACTTAGTAGATATAATCTCAAAATTTTATTGTGATTCAAAGAACTGTAAAAAAAATTGTATATCTAAGCAGCCAATTTGACCATTTTTAAATCACACAATAATATAATTTTTAAAACTTTATCCTCAATATACTTTCTTTATAAAATAAAACTTTAGCGTCATAAATTTTTTTTCACTTCTCTACATCTGTTATAAAAAGATTCGATAATGCTTTATGCAGAACAACAATTATCTTGAGAAGATGTCAGACCTGATTCAAAATGCCTTAATATAACAGCAAATATCAATAAATTGAACATTGTGGAAGAGGCCACACACATCAAGTATTATAATAAGTTAATTAATTGTATTAATATTGGTAAGCATTGATATTATTTAAATATAATATTAATCGTACTCAGTATTAATTGTATTAAGTATTAGGTAATTTGAATAAATTTTAATATTATTTTCATTAAAAATATATATGTATTTTTTTAAAAGAATACCTACTCTATAATTTATCATATTTAGAAGTAGATGAAATACTCTCCAAAGGAGAGGATTGCATTTAAAACGGATTAGAAGATTCTTTTTGACTTGAAGGATTTTTCCTCTTCCGTTAAGAGGATCCTCTTAATTTGAGATTCATTCTCTTCAAGAGGAAACAATCCTATCAAATCAAAAGGCGATGCGTGCGAGGCAATGTGTGCGAGGCAATGTGTGCGAGGCGTGGCGAAGCGAGGAAGGCAAGGCGATAAGAGCGAGCGGTTTTAGAGATAAGGTATAGATGGATGCTATTTTTAAAGTCAGTTTTCAAGAAAATTCTGTAAAAAATGGAAGCCAATTTTTTTAAGCTAGCAGGCCGGAAAATGAACGTTTATCTATCTATCTAATAAGAGGAATCTTTTCAAGCAAAGAATATTTTTTCTCGTTGCACCAAGGCAACAACTGTGCGGTGCGCCGCCACGAATGTATCTTCAAAAACAGTTAAGACTTCAGGAATTCTCAGCGAATCAGAACTATTATTTCACCACTATAAAATAATAAAAATTCATTCAGACAGAATATAAATTGTCCTGAATTTTGTAGAGAAAGTATACCACTATCCTATATTTTTTCTTTCACTTATTAGTAATTATTACTTCTAACTTTCATTAATATTACACTATTAAGTCATATCCATTTGGGGGTAAGCGTAACTTACTCGGTGAGGAAGGGAGTCATTTAGGGAAGGGAGTATAGATTTTTTAGATTGATCTAGAATTCCCC
>JAUELO010000234.1:337670-348855 GCA_032357855.1 Amphibolips quercusostensackenii | reverse complement strand
AATTCCCCTGTTGTTTATTTAAACAACACGTTTGTTTCGCAACACGTCTGCAAACGCTAACCCACGTACCCTCACTGTCCCGAGATCCACACCTTCTTCGTCGAAGAGGTTCATTTTTAAACACTTGTCCATGAATAGAATGAATAGCCATAAGGACTTGTAGGAACCATCCATTGATTTCATTTTCTTTCAGAACTTAACAAAGTTTACTTCTACACACTTTGTCAAATTCTTTTTCCAGGTCAAAAAATGTCCAGAAAACTTTTTTCTTTACTCCTAAACTTTTTTCTGTGATCTGTTTTAAGCTAAGTATTTAATCCGCACATGATCCCCCTGGTATAAATCCACTTTGGACACCTCATATCCTTCATCCGGAATTTTAATTTTACGATTAGTTCGTTAATTATTCTGGAACACTTCAAGCATAAATTTTGTCTGTGTAGTGTACAGGAACTTCTAAGAGGGTTATTAAGAAAAAGTTGTTAATTTGTTGCAAAGTTTGACCTCGGCTGAATGAACGTCAACATAATATACAAGAGATCTTAATTCTAAGTGATTTAATCAAGAGATAAGGTGGAGTTCCGATGGCCATTGGCAAATGCCGACGCTCTTCCGGTGGCAGAAACGGCCCTATCGAGATTTCGCGACAAGAAGCCGGCAATAATTACTATGCGGCACGGACAGAGTCGGGAAGGTTGGGCGCTCGTAAAAGCTTTTGATATGCGCTCTCATATCCTGTCGTGCGCAAAGTCGGCATCGTCGAAACAGCCTTTACCGAGAACGTGCCACTGGCACCAGTCCACCAGTCGGCCCTACCCTCTTCAAAGTCACAGCGTGCCGTAAATGTGAGGTGTAAGTTAACGCACCCAAGATTAGACAGACGTGTTTAGTGTCGTCGAACTAGAAGCGGCACACGCTTCTTACAGGTTCTAAAACACATAAAGTAGCTGCGTGAGCCCAGATACCTTTAGCTTCAGATCTGAGACCTGGCGCACGTATATCACTCCGACTATGGAAGTTATCTTTATCACTGATATATTGCAGCGGCCCGCGGCCTCAGTCCTCACCAGTTACCACTCGTCGGAATCGGTCGTGCATGCCTGTCGTTTACAAATCTGAATGGAGGAAAGGTGATAATTTAAAATAGAAAGGCGCTGTTAATGTCGCTCGTAAGTCAACTCATTTGCTTATCAGTTAGTCGACGTTTCGTTTTCAGATAATGTGAAATGGGAGGTAATTAAGAAAAATTCGATATCTCTCCAAATCGGGCTTTATTGATTTTTGATGCGTGTAAAACATCACAGATAAAACTGGTGTTTCTGTTAGAACCAATTTTTGGCTACTGAGTAGCTGCAACAAAAAGGAACCCGAAATGATGAATTTGTTTTAAAGAAGACTCAGTTAGACCTTCAAAGGAATCTAATTTTTAATAGCTTGACCTCGAAAGGTGTGACTTAATGGTATAATAATGATAATAAAAATAATAATGAGTAGCTGCAGCAAAAAGAAACCAAAAATGATGAATTTGTTCTAAAGAAGACTTCAGTTGGACCTACAACGAAACCTAATTTTTTATAGAGACTTTTCCAAAGAACCTATTTTCACTATGTTCACAATATTACAAAATATTATTGCAATTAGGAGACATCTATATACTACGCAACCAATTTTAGGCTGTTTTTGGCCAGCCTACCCCTCATTATAAACCATGTGTTTGTCCCCCCTCCCCTCCGACAGCAACGTAGCCCAAAAGTATTTGAAAACATAGGAAAAAGGATTTTTTAGGAAAATAGGGTAATAATGAGAAAATAAATTCTTTCAAATGAAATTAATGTGAATACCTTATTAAATAGAATATGAAACGCTTTAAATTATCAAGATTGCAAGTCGAAATATTTATTAAATCTTCAACAACAAAAAAATTAATTTTCTAACCAAAACGACGAATTTTCAACAGAATTTATGAATTTTCAACTATAAGGGATAAATAAAAATACTGTTAGTTAAAGAAATGTAATTCTTCTCTCTCCCCTCCCCAAACGACGAATTTTGACTTAATTGTTACATTTGAACCAAAGAGATAAACTTTCAACTAAAATGATACATCTTCAAAAAAATGTATCATTAACAAAAGAGTTCAAACCAAGAGATGATGTTTAAACCAAAAGATTAGTTTTCAAAAATGGGATAGTGAATTTTTCAACCAAGGAGGTAGATCCTTTAAAAATATTAACTTTTAACAAACTGCATAGTTCAACTTTCAAGCAAATAGTTCAATTTTTGACTAATTAAGATGAATTTTTAACCAATTATTGATTTATTTACCGAAATACGTTAATTGTTGACACAGTTATTGAATTTTAAAGACAAAAAATAAATTATCTACAAAACAGTTAAATTTTCCACCCGAAAATATAATTATTTAACAAGAAAATTAATTTTTTACGAAAGAGCTACATTTTTATAAAAACAGTTTAATTGTTAACAAAAAAGTTAATTTTCAACCGTATAGTTTAATTTTCTACCAAATTGTTGAATCCTCTACCAAACCAGATTTATTTAGATCAAAATAGTTGCATTTTTAACAAAGAGGATCAATATTCGACCCAAAATATTATTTTTTAATCCTTAAGATTAATTTTTTAATAGAATATTTAGATTTTCAACCAAAAAGATGTATTTCCCAGTAAGATAATTAATGCTGCACCAAAAAACACGAATTTTCAACAAAATCGTTCAATTTCAAAGCCAGAAGGAGTAAGTTAAATTTAAACCAAAAATTTGAATTTTTGACAGAAAAGTTTACTTTGAACCAAAACACTCAGAAAAAGGTTTGTTTGAATTAAACAACAAAATTTGTTTGAATTCATATCATTTACCAAACAAATCTTTCACTTTAATTAAAGAAATGTTTATTTAATTTTGAGAAATGGAAAATGATTGCCTTCTTGATTAATACAAATAATTTGTTTGGTCAAATTTGTTTGATATAAACAAAAAATTGCCTTTTATTAAACAATGCATTTGTTTAAAATTTGTTTATTCGGATTGATAATAATATTTATTTGATTTAAACAAAAAATACAATGCAAAGCAGTGCTGCAAAGTGCCGCTAGGTGTGCTATGATGCTACCAGCCGAGTTCTATGCTGTACTAACCTAAAATCTAAATTGGCTGCTTTGATTGATTTGATGGCATCAGTCTTTTTTCTGTGTGGTGTGATTCTAACGGTCCTGATTTACTAGAATACTTAAATTTAATTAAAAAATGGAAGCAATGAGTTTAGTGCTAGAACTACTTGTATCTTGGGGCTTAACCTTAGATATAATTGAAGACTTTGTAAGTATTTTTTAATTCTAACCTCCTTTCTTTAAGAAGATGATTTATGAAATCGATAATAATATTTATCAATTGTAATTATTGCCCTGTACAAAAAAAGCAAGAACACTGATGTATACTAAATTCAAATGCCTAACTTTAATTTATTTCTAATTATTCTAATTTATGATTTTTAATTCAAAAATAAGAAGCACAATTATAAATTAATTAAAATTAAATATTAGAACTAAGTAAGTGTTCCTGCTTTCACATACATAATGGTAATTATATTTACCAAAAAACATATTATCGAGTTTATATATTTTTTTTATAAAGAATGCACAATTTTGAGGTTAGGTGTTAAAAAAAGATTTATCGCGCTTGACCACAATCTATAATTGATTTTAAAAATATATATTGAATTTAAACAAGATTCTTACTTAATTTAAACAAGAGATTTATTTAAACTGACTAAAATTTTGTTCGAACCAAAGACCAACAAAAAATTTTTTCGAATCGAATAAACATTTTTTTGACCCTATATCCAAGAAATAATTTGTTTGACTCAAACAAATATTTTTTTCAGTAGAGGATGAACTTTTAACAAAATACATGAATCTTCAACTAGTAAAGATCAATTTTCAATAAAAAAATATTTATGTTCAACCGAAAATAAGAAAGATACATTGCTAGTAAAATAAATAAATTCTCCAAAGGAAAAAAACAAATTTTCAACAAAATAGTTACATTTTAACCAAAGATATAAATTTTCAACTCAAATGATTATTCTTAAAAAAATTGATTTTCAACTAAAGAGTTCAACTTAAAAGATTATTTTTCGACCCAGAAGATTAATGTTATAAAAATTGGATATCTAAAATTTCAACAAAAATATGTACCTTAACAAAATGTTAATGTTTAACAAAGTAGTTCATCTTTTAACATAATAGTGGAATTTTTAACTAAAAAAGGTAAATTTTTAACAAAATAATAAAATTTTTAACTAAAAAGATTGATTTCACAGCAAGATGATTAATGTTCTACTTAAATAAACACGAATTTTCAACAAAATACAATCATTTTTAACGAAATGGTTCAATTTTAAAGCTAAAAGGACGAATTATCTACAAAGCGGTTGCATTTTTCACGCAGAAATTTTATTTTATAACAAAAAAAAATAAATAATTTTCGACCAAATGTTAATTTTTTATGAAAACAGTTAAAACTTTTAACCAAGTAGTTAAATTTTACCAAAAAAGTTAATTTTCAACCAAATCGTTTAATTTTCTACCAAATTGTTAAATCCACAACAAAATCAGAATTATTCAGAAGCAAACAGTTGCATTTTTAACTAAAAAGGATAAATTTTTTAACAGGAAGAATTATTTTAGACCAAAAAATGTGAATTTTTAACAAAATGCATAAATCTTTAACTAACAAATATCAATCTTTATTAAAAAAATATCATTCTCTAATCAAAAATAAATTATAGATATTGTTAGTTGAAAAAATAAATGCTTAACTGAAAAAAACGAATACTCAACGAAATATGCTGCTTTTTTAAGCAAAGAGCTAAATTTTCAACTAAAATGATACGTCCTAAAAAAATTGAATTTTCAAAAAAATGTACAACCTGAAGATTTAGGTTTAAGTTTAATTTTTTACCAAATCGTTGAATCCTCAACCAAACCAGATTAATTCAGACCTAAACAGTTGCACTTTTAACCAAGAGGAATACATTTTAAATCCAGAAGATTATTTTTTGACTAATTCGGACGAATGTTTAACAAAAAATATAAAAATATTGTCAGGCAACCATCTGATTTGGTCGATACAACATGGCTTTATGTTTGCATCAGCTATTAATATGGATCTCAGAGCCATCTTTAATTAGACTTCTTATCTATTACTATGGGTAGGACATCCGTATACCTTTGCTCACGCAATCAAGGAAACGCAACCAGCCGCTATGGAAGCAGCAACCATAGATATGGCTTAGCTGTATTCTCCAATACACTATGGTTGAGTCAACCACAGCTAAGCCTTAAACAACTATAGTCTTTTTTCGTGTTTAAACAAAAATGAATTAGTTGCATTGTTAGTTAAAAAAATTAATTCTCAACCAAGAAAAAAAAATTTCAACCAAAGAGATGAAATTTAAACTGAAACGATACAAGAAAAAAATATCAACTAAATTGTTCAATTTCCATTCCAAAAAGGCGAATTCTCTACAAAAAAAAAACTTAAAACTGCAACTTGCAATCATGAATTTTCCAGTAAAAAGTTCATTATTAACCAGGTAGTTAAATTTTTTACCAAAATAATGAAATTTCCTACTTAAAAGGACAAAACCTCAACCAAATAGTTCTTGTTCCAAACAAAGAAATGGATGTTCAAGTAATAAAATAAATTTAAAAAAAAGTAATTTTACTCCTGAGTAGATACATTTTCAATAAGAAAAATTAATGTCCTACAAAAAAAAATTTACAAGAAAATACATACATTTTTAACCCAACTGTTGAACTTTGAACTAAAAACTATTAGTTTTCAACCAATCATTGAATAGATAAATTTTGTAGTAAAAAAAAAAAAAAAATGATTTTGAATATCAAAAAAGACGAATTATCCACAAAATAGTGAAATTATGAACGAAAGAGGTGGATCTTTAACTAATAAAATGTATTTATAACGTAGTCGTTCAATTTTTAATCAAGTGGTTTAATTTTTAATCAATGAAATTAATTTTTTTTACCAAAAAAGATAGATTTATGATAAAAGACATACATTTTCGACTGAATTTTTGAATTTTTTACTAAAAATTATTGATTTTTAATGAATAATTGAATATTTGAACTTCCAGTTACAAAAAAATTATTATTAACAAAAAAAAGAATTTAAAAAAAACTAGTTGAAATCGCAGCCCAAAACTTGAATTTTCAACTAATAAAATGGATTTTCAAAAAATTAGTTCAACTTTCAACTTCGGCGAGCCGAAGACGAAGCTGGAGGTGAGCCGCAGCCAAGCCGACTGCTCCTTCTAGAATCATCACTCGAAGCAAAAAAATTTACGCGCGCGCCTTATACAATATTTTTTTGTCATTGATACCAGAAATTTAAAAAAACTTTGGTTAATTTTGTCAATTTAGGTAATTTTAGGAATATTTCAGAAATTTCGAAAATTTACGGTAAATTGGTAAATTTCAATACATTTTTAATCACTGCTCACAATAACTCTTTTGAATTCAACGTGAACGCTAAAATTTGTAAACTTTTCCTAAAAACTGCCTTTAAAAATTTTTGACGGCAGTTGTAAAGACAAATACCCTGAAAAAGACTTTTTACGGCATTTGTGCATATTCCTGCCTTAAAAAGACTTTTGTGTCACTTAAAGGAGCAAAAAACGTGTCAAAAAATGAGTTTATTTTGCCTATTTTAGAAAATAGCTTTTTCTGGAGTAATGTGTCTAAATAATCTTCATCCTGCAATTTCGAAACAAGTCTGTAGACATTAGGCTTAAAATTCTTGACCATCTTGCCTTGAAAGATTAAAAAAAAGAAATCTGAGAGACACCTAACAGGACATTTCACACCTGACGTTTCCTCTTAGCGATCCTTTGATCACTGGAATTCGTCGAGAGGAAAAGGAAAAAGATAGGGGTAGGGGCTGGAATCCCGAGGGATTCAAGGGAGGACTTCGGATAATCCTCGTTTCGCCCTTTCTAAGCGCCTCTCACTTATCGGACTTGTATCTCGACCCCTTTCCTGGATACCAGATACCTTGCAACCTTGGACTTTGAGAGGACGATACACTATTCATCCCTAACTGTCTCGCCGCTCAGGGACGCACACAACCCTTGCCAATTTTGCCTGAGGCGATCACCGCAGTAGTTTGCTTCATAAAAAAGAAGAGAATTTTTAAACAAATCAGAAAGTTGGAAACGACTTTCTAAATTGAGGAAGTTGAATCACATTGCCGAAAAGGGTCTTCCGGTGGGTCCAATTTGAATCCTTAGAGGAAAGCTTCCTAGATTCTTATAGAAGTTTAAATAATTTATCAAAAGTGGCACTTAAATTATAAGCGGTAATTATTCTTTGATAAATTGGTCCTGTTTACAAATTGTAAAAGGTCAACTTGCTAAATGATAGCTGCCATTTTGTAAGTCATAGGGTGACCTCTTGTTCAACCTTAAAATTCATGAAACAAAAAAAGTAGATTTCTACTTAAATCGATCGCCGATAATTATTTCGATTTTTGTATTTTTACTATTACTTTCACAGACAGCTATAAACATCCAGATATAATTAATGCGTTATAAATATAATAATTATTTAAAATAAATAATATTCTTCGCAGAATTATCAATCTATTTGATATGTAAAATTTATTTAATTAATCGATCTCTCTTAAAACACAAATTTAAAATAATATAAAATAAAAATTATTATGATGTTTCATTTAATTGCTATTCATGTTGTGAAAAGGTTTTTTGGTTTTTATAAAATTAGTTTTGAAGGTTATCAATAAATTAAACTTACAAAACTGGAATTTCAAATAGAAAAAATATTGTAAACATTATTTGAATCTTATAATGAAAATAATTGTTTAATGCTTTTTATGCTGTAAACTGATTAATTAGTTATTAACTGATTCTATTAGAACTAACATTCTGTGAAATAAGATTAAGAGGTTATTGTTAAATAAAATTTCCAAAAGTAAAGTTCAAATTTGAAAAAAAATATAATCCAGAAAATATTTTAATGTTTTGATAAAATTTACTGCTTGAAGCTTTCTATTTTGTGAAAAGAGTAATTAATTATTAGCTCATTAATTGTTTTCACATAAATAATTTACATTAAGCTTTCATTTTAATTTTATTTCAATTTAGTACACAAGTTGATTATTTAAAATTATGGTTATGTAATTGAATATTGGCTGTATTGTTTGTATAATGAAAGTTTATTCATCTTTGAAATACCTCTATTGCAGTTCTGTAATTTTTGTCAAAGTTTGTGATGTTGGAAACTGATTATCAGGATTCAATTTTGTTAAATTATGTGTACATATGTTTCAATTTTTTCTGGAATTAGTATAAAAGGTTACAAATCATTTAAATTTTCAAAAATGCAATTTTGAATTTAAAATAAAATATAAAGTGAAAATTATTGGAATGTTTTATTAAAAATAATGTTTAATTATTTTTATGTTGTGTACCGATTAATTAATTATTAGTTGATTAATTTTTTTTTCGAAAAATTAAATAACATAAAGTTGAATTTCAATTATTTTCAATTTAGTAAAATATATTCATTACTTACTTTAACGTTATGTAACTAAATATTAGCTATAATTTGTATGATAGAATTTTATTTTTCATTCGAAATACTTTTATGAAAATAGTATAATTTTTTTATGCATGCGATGTTGTGAAATGATTATCTGAATTTAATTTTTAAATATATACATATATATATATATATACATATTACAATTTTTTGTGAAATTAGTATAAAAGTTTACTAATAAGTCAAATGTGTAGAATAAATACAAGTTCAAATGAAAAAAATATATGTAATGTAAGAAGGTTTTGAATGTAATAAACTGCTTAATTTATTATCGGCAAATTAATTTTTTTTCAAAATATCAGATTAGACAAAGATTGAATTTAAATTGTTTTTTAATTAAAATACAAAAATTGATTATTTACTCCAAGGTATTGTAATTTAATATTGGCTATTATTTTCATCATAACATTTTATTTTTTCTTTAAAATACCTCTATGACAATTATATATTATTTTAATGTTTGTTATGTTGTTAAATAAGTATCTGATTTCAGTTTTTAAAACTGTATTTATATATATTTTATTTCATTTTTGAATTAGTTTTAAAGGTTATATATAAATAAAATATATATAGAAATGTAATTTTTAATGAAAATAATTGTTTGATGCTTTGCATGCTGCGAACTGCTTAATTGATTATTGACTGATTCTATTAAAACTTACACTTTCTGGAATTAAATCAAAAGGTTACTAATAAATAAAATTTTCAGAAATGAAATGTCCTTTTTAACTAATTTATAACTTTTAAGCTGATTAACTAATTATTGACTGATTAATTTTTTTCACAATATTTAATTAAGTAAAGATTGAATTTTAATTGTTTTGATTTAAGTAACATAGATTTTTTTTTGAGATCATGTAATTGTATATTGGCTGCTACTCGTATGATTAAAGTTTATTTTTAATTTAGAATGTTACAATTATACAAATATATATGTTATAATTATAGTATATCTGTTACAATTATATAATTTTTCTAAATGTTTGTGATGTTATAAAATGAGGATCTGTATTTAATTTTTTCAATTATACTTCCATATGTTTTGATTTTTTTGAAAATTAGTATAAAAGCTTATTTATAATTAGAATTTTCAAAAATTTAATGTCAAGTTTACAGAATATTGTATAAAGTAAAAATTATTTGAATTTTTTGATGAAATTAATTGCTTAAGGCTTTTAATGTTGTTAACTGATTGATTAATTACTGACTGATTAATTTCTTATTAACATTAAATTACATTAAGATTAAACTTCAATTTTTTTCTTTTAAGTAACATAAGTTGATTATTGACTTCAAGGTTATGTCATTGAATATTGTGTATTACTTCTATAATAAAAATTAATTTTTTCTTGAAAAAATCTCTTACAATTACATGATTTTTTTAAATTTCTGTGATGTTAATTAAGTATTTTAATTCAATTTTCAAAATTATATGTACGTATATTTAAATTTTCTTCTAATGATTTTAAAACTTTATTGGTAAATTAAATTGACGAACATACAATCTAATTTTTCTCAAATATATAATAAAAAAATTATTTAATTGCTTTGACGAAACTAATTATTTGATGCTTTCCATGCTGTGAAATGATTAATTAAATACCAACAGATCCTATTAAAACTTACTTTTTATGGAATCAGTTTAAAAAGTTGAAAATAAATCAAGTTTTCATAAAAGAAAGTTTAAATTAAAAAAATAAAGTAAAAATTATTTTAATGTTGTAATGAAAATTATAGTTTAGTGCTTCTTATTTTGTGAAATGATTAACTAATTATTGACTGATTTTTTTTCATAATATTAAATTAAATAAAGATTAAAATTGAACTTTTTTTAATTAGTAATATAAATTGATTATATAATTTAAGGTTATATAAATGAATATTGGATATAATTTGTATAATAAAACTTGAAATATATATTTAAAATACCCTTATTTTAGTTACGTAATTTTTCAAATGTGTCTAATGTTGTAAATTAAGTATATGAATTTAGTTTTAAAAATTATATGTAAATATGTTTTAGTTTTTTTTCTGAAATTAGTATAAAAGGTTATAATATATCAGACTTTAATAAATAAAAGTGAAAATTTTGAAAAAATGTAAAGTAAAAATTATTTGAATGTTTAAATGGAAATTATGTATTTAGGGCTTAAATTAGTATATGGATTCAATTTTCAAAATTATACCTACATATGTTTTAATTTTCTTAAAAATGAGCATAAAAGTTTGCTAATAATTCAAATGTTCAAAAATGAAATTTCAAGTTTAAAAAAATATATAAAGTAAAAATTAATATTTAATGTTTCAAGTAATATAAGTGCCTAATGCTTTTGATGTTGTGAACCGATTTATTGAATATTGACGAATTAATTTTTATTTAATATTATATTATATAAAAATTAGGTTTTAATTTTTCTCTATTAGCATCATGAACTGTTTATTAATTTGAAGGTTATGCGATTGAATATTGGCTATAATTCATATAATAAAAGTTTATTTATATTTAATTGATTTTTATTACAATT
>JAUELO010000234.1:290780-301362 GCA_032357855.1 Amphibolips quercusostensackenii | reverse complement strand
CTTGGGTCCTGAAGGATGGTAGTTTTTCGTTTTTCTGTTAGATTTGACCCAAAACAGAACTAAACAGATACTCTTTCCTCATCATGGACACTAAGCAGTGGTGGTATGTAGACTCCACTACTATGATGTTGGTGTTATAGTGATACCGCTAATAGATTGCATTTTTTTCGATATTGCACAAAAGATAGAATTTCATCAGAAAAAGATCCCTTCACCTAACATTATTTTACTATTAAGAGTATTTATACAAAAAAACTAATCATAATAACTTCTTCTTTTGTGCCGCAAAGAACTGAAAATCTCACCAGATTGATATTAAAAAATGTTTTTTTTTGGCAAAGTGAGATTCGCGTTTCTAGGCTTAAGCTTAGCTTGCAACCGATTATTATAATTTATTGAAAAGTCTTCGATAAATAATTTTTTTAAAAAGTATTTTGCATTGCAACGCCCCCACCCCTTATCGAGCTCCAAAAATGACTAAAACTGAAACCGACAATTTTGAGCAAAATTAACGCGTATAGGCTCTGTTTTTCGCTTTTTTGTCATAAATTATTTTTATTCAACAAGTAAAATGCTTTACGGCATTTTCAACAAATTCAATAGTTTAAATAATTTCAATTTGCTTAAATAATTCCTTTTTCCTAGCAACACATTGAAAAGTACTTTTTTATGTTTAATCGGGCAATTAGTCATTTATTGAAAGAACGATATTTGCTTCAAGCATTTACAAATTGTTTGAAAAATAATTGTTATTTACTTGTAACTTTTTCTTGAGAGAGGTTAAAAACTATAGTTTTTCTATTGTTAATTATCTGCGTCATTGAGACACATATTACTACCCCATTCTTAAAAAAATTCGTTTTTATTCAAATGTTGTTTTACAACTTTGTTTTGAAATAAATATTTCAAATTTACCTATTTCTGTAATAAATACTATAATTCATTTAACTAGTTTAAAACAATATCTTGAAGATTAATTATATGTTCTAATGTAAATGCGATAAAAAAATCATCAAAAAATTTATTTTTACTCAATTTTTTTCTCAATGTATCGCTTATAGTTGAATATTTTAACGTTACACTAATCCTATAAAAGATAAAAAAATAATTCTTACTTTTTCAACATTGAAATTTGGATTTTTCATTACCCTCTAAATTCGAAAGAACGTTCACCTGAAACGAAAAAAATCCCTCTCGGGACCCATTAAATTTTTCCAATAAAACTTTTGAGTGTTTAATTCAGCGCTAATTTATCTCAAAAGTACGTGCTTTTTTAAAATAAAACTTCGATATTTGAGAACTTTTTTGGTTATTTGCGTAAATTTGTGTTTTTACTTCTAGTTCAGAAAAATCGTAATTTTTTATTCAATTTTTATTAACAATTTTTATTCCTTATCAAAATTCTTACTATTTTATTCTTAATGTTTTTAACTGGATTTTCAAAATTAATTTTTTGTAAGGATTTGATTTTTTTGCTTTACTATACATCGAAATGATCTTTAAAAGCAATATTCTATGGTGATTAATGAGCAATTTATAAAATTTTTGAAATTTTAACGAATTAAAAATAAAATCGCTAAAGCTTACATCATTTTAATATTATTGCAGTTTGGAATTGGGAAGCTTTTCAGTTAAAAGGTTCTAAAATTAAATAATTTTAAATTAAAATCGTTTAAAATTAAATACCTGCAAATTAAAAGCTTCTGACATTAAACAATTTTTAATTTGAAGAGTTCAAAGCCTCATAATTTTATACTGGAATATTTCAAAAAATTTCGAATCTAAAATTCAAATATCATTCAAAGCACAATTTAAACCATTTTAAATTTAAAACGGCAAAAATAGAATAATTTTGAATTCAATGTGTTTGAGGTTAAATAATATTTTTCAAACTGTTTCAGTTCAATTTGGTCAAATTTTGATTTTATTACAATTAAAATTATTCCATTTTTAAAGTTTAAGGATTTTTGAGTTAAATAATTTCAAACTGAAAAGCCTTGAAATAAAATATTGAATAATCAAAAGCGTTTTAAAATAAACGATTTACAATATCAAGAGGATTGAAAATTTTTCTATCAGGTTGGAAGTTTATTTTGTTAACAATTTGTTTTTGTTGCCTTTTAATTTAACTGGTTGAAAATTCGTCTTTTGTAAGAAATATTGTCTCTTTTTAGATAAAAATTGTTTTTTTAGTTAAAAATTAAACTATTTTTATTAATTCCTTTTTTCCGTCTAATTAAACTGGTCAAAAGTTCTTCTTTTGGTAGAAAGTCATCTTCAAAATGTCTTCTAAAAACTTTATTTTTCACAACGCCCCGTCCGAAAGTTCGAATTTCAGTGAATTTTAGTCCTTCTTTCGACACATGCGTCTACCAGAAGTTCAAAAATATTCAGTTTTGAAATTTGAAAACATTTAAAATTCTTGGAAATCTTGAAAATTTTATGAATTTTTGGAAATTTTGAACTTTTTTGAAAGTTCGAAAATTTTTTTAAAAAGTTTGGATATTATCAAAATTTTTTTAATGTTTCAAATTTTTAAAAATTTTAAATTTTTTGTAAATTTTTGGAAATCTCAAAAATTTTAGAAATTTCTTGACATTTTTTGAAAGTTAATAAAATTTTTTTAAAATTTTGGAAATTGGTAAAATTTTTGGATATCCCAAACATTTTTTTTAAATTCTGAAAAATTTTGGAAATTTAAGAAATTTTTAGAAAATTTGGAATTTTTTGAAAGTTCGAAAATTTTTTAAAAAAATTTTTGAAATTGTTAAAATTTTTGGATATCCCAAACATTTTTTTTAAATTCTAAAAAATTTTGGAAATTTTAAAAATTTTTAGAAATTTTAAGTTTTAAAATTTTTGGAAGTTTCAAAATTTTTGGAAATTTCACAATTTTTGTAAATTTTACGATTTTTTGAAAGGTTTGGAAATTATGAATATTTTTAAAATTTTTGGAAATTTTGCAATTTTTTTGGAAATTTTCGTAAATCTTGAAAATTGTATACATTTTTGCAAATTTAAAAAAATTTTATAAATTGAAAATTTATTGAAAATTTAAAAATTTTTGTAAATTTTAGAAATTCTAGAAATTTTTGAAAATATTAGACATGCTTAGAAATCTTGGAATTTTTTTAAAATTCGAAATTCTTTTATTATAGGAATTTGTGAAAATTTTTAAAATTTTTTAGAAATCCTAAAAAATGTTGGATAATAAATTTTTTGAAATCTCAAGAAATTTTGAAATTCCTAGAAATTTTTGGAAATTTTAAAATTTTTTTAATTTTTCGAAATAATGAAAATTTTTGTAAATTTTGGAAACATTTAAAAAGTTCTGCAAAAAGTTGGAAATTTTTGAAATTCTAGAAATTTTGCATTTTTTCAAAGTTTGGAAATTTTGAAAATTTTTGTAAATCTTGAAAATATATACAGTTTTGAAAATTATAGAATTTTTTGGAAATTTCGTAAAAAAATTTTATTTTTTGAAATTTCAGAATGTTTTAAATGTTTGGAAATTATGAAAATTTTCATAAATTTTGGAAATATTTCAAGTTAAAAAAATTTTTGAATGCTTATGGAAATTTTCGAAAAAATTTCTAATTTAAAAATTTTTGGAAGTTTCTAGAAATTTTTAAATTGTTGGAAATTTTACAATTTCAACAGATTAAAATTTTTTTTAATTTAACAATTTTTTCAAATTTTACAATTTTTTGAAAAGTTTGAAAATTATGAAAATTTTTGTAAATTTTGGAAATATTTGAAAAGTTTTGAAAATTTTGAAAAAATGCGTAATTTTTTTAGAAATTTTTTGAAATTTCTAAAAATTTTTGGAAGTTTTACAATTCTTTAAAAAGTTTGGAAATTATGAAAATTTTTGTAAATCTTGAAAATATTTGAAAAGTTTTGAAAATTTTGGAATTGTTTGGGTTTTTAACAATTTAAAAAAAAATTTTAATTTTGGGAAATTTTACAATTTTGTGAAATTTTTAAAATTATGGAAATTTGGAAAGTTTGGAAATTTTTAGAATTTAAAAATTTTTGGAAATTTTACATTTTTTTGAAAAGTTTGAAAATGATAAAAATCTTTGTAAACCTTGGGAATATTTAAAAAGTTTTGAAAATTTTGGATTTTTTTTGTTAATTCTGGAAATTTTTGGAAATCGTGAAAATTTTATAAATTTGTGGAAATTTTTAGAAAATTGAAAAAATTTTTGTAAATTTGTGGTAATCTGAAACATTTTAGACATTTTTTGAAATTTTAGAAATTTTTGGAAATTTTGCGATTTTTTGAAAGTTTGGAAATTTTTGTTTTTGTTTTGCAAATTGTTTAAATTTGTGGAAATGAACGAAATTTTCAGAAGTTCTGAAAATTTTTTTATTTTTTGGAAATTTTACAATTTTTTCAAGTTTTCGAAATTATGAAAATTTTTGTAAATTTTAGAAATAATTGAAAAATTCTGAAAATTTGTGAAATTCTAAAAGTTTTGCAATTTTTTTTAAGTTTGGAATTTGAAATATTTTAGAAATTTTTGAATTTTTTGAAAGTTTATAAAAATTTTCAAAAAATTTTAAATTTTTTAGAAATTCTGCAAATTTTTAGAAATAACTGGAAATTTTTAATTTCTTGAAAATTTATAGAAATGTTACAATTTAACCATACTTAGAAATTTAACATTTTTTTTTAAACTTGGAAATTATGAAAATTTTCGTAAATTTTGAAAACATTTGAAAAGTTTTGAAAATTTGGAAAAGAAATGTCTAATTTTTTTAGAAATTTCGGAAATGTTTGGAAATTTTTAGAAATTTCTAGAAATTTTAGTATTATTGTAAATTTCTAGAAATTGACCAGTTTTTAAATTTTTTGTAATTTTTTCAAATTTCACCAAGTTTCGTCGTCCCGAAATTCCGGATGACTAGTCCAATATTTTTCGTACGCTTCGCTAGTCGTCCCGAAAATGCGAGACGCCTAGCCCGCACGCTTTTCCAAGTCCCCTAATTTTTCGGGACGACTAGACACAGCCTAAATTTTAATATTTTTTGAAAAGTTTGGAAATTATGAAAATTTTGATAAATTTTGAAAATTTTGGAATTTTTTAGAAATTTAGAAAAAAAATTTCAATTAAAAAATTTTTTGGAAATTCAAAGAATTTTAGAAATTTTTGAAATGTTTTGAAATATTTGGAAGTTTTTTCATGCTGTTCTGAGGCATTAGTTCTTTAGCAGTATGCCTCTTTATTTCTATTAGCCTTCAGCTATCCAACTGATCCGTTGTCAAAATTGGAAATGCCCAATTGAAAGTCGAACTTCCCACTTGTCGGAAATCGCTGCCTACCTTCCCTTGGCACGTAATCTAGAATTTCACCTTAAAAATTCATCTGATTTCAGTTGAATATCAATTTTTCGTTGAAAGATTTCACATTTCAGATTAAAAATTCATCTCTTTGGAAATAAACAGTCGTTTTTTTCATGATTCAAGAAAATAAAAATTCTTGTGGGAGTGCTGCTTATATTCTTTATGACCTTGAACCATATCTTGTTCGGTAATCTTTGTCCGCATCCTCAAGAATCCAAATAGCCTATATTTATGCTTTCTTCTCACGCAGGTCACCTACCAAAAGGAGGAACCTCCTTTTCTTCTTAGACAGATGAAGCTTCTTTCATCACCTCCTGGTGTTATTCGTCTCACGTATATTCGCCACCAGTTTCCCTTATCTCGATCCCCCGTGGTAGAAATAGTCTCGACCCTTCGCAATTAACGACTTGACTTTTAAACTTACGTCCCCACTTTTCTGCCTAGATGCCTCAACCCTAAAACCTAAACTCGACTCTTGCATGGGAAAAAGTTCTAGGTGCTCAAGAATAACCGGCTTTCGTGGAAAAAGTCATTTCGAGTTTTTCCCCGATCTATTATTTTTCGAAACACGAAGCGAGTAGGCTTCTTCTTTTATCGCTTCGGAAGTATAAATCTGGATTATCGTTTCTATGAAACTTAGATCTGATGAAATTCACGTCCAATTTTGAAATCCCCTGATTTTTCCGTGAAAAATTTTTTATTTTTCCTGATCGTTATCATGTTTTCTTTCCGGTATAAAAAAAAACTTACACCTAAAATTAGATCCTAGGATATCAACAATGTTCATGCAAAAAAATGCTTTGATTGCAATGATTTTTTGTAAGTTACTAGATTATTGTACGCGCAGTCACGCGCATTTCAACTTTTGTTACAATTTTAATTATTTACCTAACTTTCGCATAACTATTTATTTGTTGGAAGTTGTCGACCAATTAAATTCTTGTTGAAATTAGATTCTGAAGGAATGCAATCATTCAAATAATTTTTACCTGATATATTTAAAAAAATTTTAACTTTCATTTCTGAAATTTTTATTTATTAATAACAATTTAAACTTACTCCAAAAAACTTAGGTTTTAATACAATCATTTAATGATTAATTATTCAGTTTACAACACGAAAAGCATTAAACAATTATTTTCAATGAACCATTAAAATCATTTTTACTTCACATACATATTTTTTTAAACTTCATTTCTGAAAATTTTTCAATTTATTAATAACGTTTAAAACTAATTTTAGAAAAAATTGAAACATTTACACATAATTTTGAATATAGAATTCAGATACTCATTTAAAAACAGCACAAACCTTTAAAAAAATTATATAATTTTAATAGAGTTATGTAAAATATAAATAACCTTAAAAATAAATAATAAATTTATGTTACTCAATATAAAAAAACTAAAATTCAATTTTTATGTAATTTAATATTATTAAAAGATTAATCAGTCAAAAATCGATTAATCAGATCACAACATAAAAAGCCTAAAATTATTGTTTTCTTTGAAACATTTAAATAATTTTTACTTTACATTTTTTTAACTTGAAATTTTATTTCTAAAAATTTAAGTGAATAGTAACCTTTTATACTAATTTAAAAAAAAATAAAAACATATTTACATATAATTTTGAAAATTAAATTTAGCTACTCATTTCACAACACCACTAACACTTTAAAAAGTTATATGCTTTTTAAAAATGTATTTTAAATTGAAAAAAAGCTTTTAATATAGAAATTATAGCCAACATTCAATTACAAAACCTTAAAATAAATAAGTAAATTATGTTACTTCGTAAAGAAAAATTAAAATTCAATCTTTATGTAACCTAATAATGTTAAAAAAAATTAATCAGCTAATAATTATTTCTTCTGTTCACAACATACAAAGCATTAAACTATAATTTTTATCCAAACATTCAAATAATTTTTCTCTCCTTTTTTTTTAATTTTCACTTTCATTTCTAAAATTTTCATTTATTATAAACATTTTACACTAATTTCAGAAAAAATCAAAACATATTTACATATATTATAATTTTAAAAATTAAATTCAGATACTCATTTCACAACATCAGCAATATTTGAAAAATTATGTAATTAGAATAGGGGTATTTTAAATAAAAATAAACTTTTATTATACAAATTATATTTAAGTAAACAATCAATTTATGTTATTTATTTTTTTAAAAATAATTTTGAACCTTTTTTAATTTAATATTGTGAAAAAAATGTTTAGCTAATAATTATTAAATCAGTTTACAAAATAAAAAGCATTAAACTATAATTTTCATTAAAGTTATATATTTTTTTTTAATTCAAACTTCCATTTCTGAAAATTTGATTTAATAATAACCTTTTAAACTAATTCTAAAAAATGTAAGTATAATAAAATCAGTTAATAATTAATTAATCAGTTCACAACATAAAAATAATTTTTACTGGATATTTCTTTTAACTGGAAATTTCATTTCTAAAAATTTGAATAATTAATAATCTTTTATACTAATTTTGGAAAAAATGAAAACATATTTACATACAATTTTAAAAATTGAATTCAGATGAACTTTTGAATAAATAGTTATTTTTTTCAAACTGAAAGATGAATTTTTAATCAACAATGGTAATTTTTACCAGAATTGACGAATTTTCTAACAAAATCGATGAAGTTTTAACTTAAAAAAGATACATTTGATGTAAAAAATTAATATGGAACAAAAAAGGCACAAATTTTATAGAGAAATAGTACAATTTTACACAGAAGGGATAAGCTTTCACAACCAGGAAAATTAATTTTCTAAAAAAGCGAATTTTCACCAAAATACATGAATTTTCCACCAAACAGTAGAGTTTTCAGATCAAAATGATCAATATTGAACCAAAAATCAAATAATCAATCAGTTAGTTAATTAATATTAAACATAAAAAAGGAATTTTCAACAACATAGTTGAATCTTCCAAACAAACAGAATTATTTTTGTATCAAAAAGAGTTAACCAAAGAATTAAATTTTCATTCAAGAAACATTTCGCAGTCAATAAAAACACTCGTCTAAAATTTCAAATTTAAGTACAACATGTTGAATTTTGAATCCAAAAAGATAAATTTTCTATAAAATAGTTGAATTTTCTAAGAAATTAATTGAATTTTTAACCCAAAAAAAAGATTAGTTTTTAATTACTAAAAGTTTTCCAATTAAAAGGACCAATTTTCAAGCAAAAATGATATAATTACATTTTCAGTTAAAAAATTACTTTAAGCCAAAAAAATTAATTTTCGATTAAAGGAATGAATTTTAAAAAAACGAATTTTTAACTAAATAGTTTATTTTTATACCAAAGAGATAAATTCTTTAAGTTAATTAATTCATTTGGAACACAAAAAGAAGAAATTTTTGAATAAATAGTTAAATTTTTAACAAGAGAGATGAATCTTCAATCAAAAAATAAATTTTTAACAAAAAGTGTAATAGTTGATGTTTCCACAAAAAAAAACAATTTAATTTTCTATCAAAAACAGTTCAATGAAACCAAAGAATAAAAATTTTCAACAAATTAGTTAAATTCCTCATCCAAACAAATTAATTTTTTAATCAAAAAGAGTTAAACAAAAGAGTTGAATTGTCAACCAGGAAAGATTTCTCAGTCAACGAAGAAAATAAATTGTATCTAAAATATCAAGATAAAAAGACAAGTTTTCTACAAAATAATCGTGTTTCCTACCAGAAAATATTGAGTTTTAACCAAAATTTTCATTTATAACTGAATCTTTGAATTCTAAAGACAAAAAAAGTAAATTTTTTACAAAAAAGTACATTTTCACCAAAAAATTAAATTTTTTACCGAAAAAGAAGCAGTTTTTAATAAAATAAACTAATTTTCAACTTTATACGATTAATTTTAAAGCCAAAATGGAATTTAATATTAGAATTTTCAGCCCAACAGAAGAAGTTTCTAAAAAGTAAATTCTTGATCAAAAGCGGTGGAATTCAACCAAAAATCCTATTTTTTATGAATTGGTTAAATACTCAACCAAAATTGATTGAGTTTCAACCAAAAAAATGCATTTTTAATCAAAAAATGTAAAATTTCTACGATGAGAGACGATTTCGTAAAGCAAAAAGACTAATTTTTAACATAGTATCTAAATTTTTAATTAAAAAAAATACTTTCTAGCCTTAAAAAATAATTTTTGAACAAAAAGAAAAAGAATTTTTCTGCGTAACAATTCAATTTTCCCCACAAAAAAAATTGTTTAACCACGTGTTTCAAGTTTCTACAAAAAAGAAGAATTTTTAATAAAATAGATGAATTTTCAACTAAATAGTTGAGTTTCTAAAGAAAGAAATTTAATTTCAAAACATAAATCAAATAATTAAATTTTCAATCAGTAAATTAATTTTAACAGAAAAAATTGAATTCAATAAAATAGTTCAATTTTCAACAAAAGAAATAAATCTTTAATAAAAAAATGCATTCACAACAAGAAGTGTAATAGTTCATATTTTCACCAAAAAATATTTTAATGTTCAATCAAAAGCTGTTGAATTAAATCAAAGAATCCAAATTTTCAACACAAGAGTTAAAAATTCATCCGAAACAGATAAATTTTTAATTAAAAAAGTGAAACAGAAAAATTGAATTTTCAACTAAAAAAGACGAATTTTGAATTAAATAAATGTATTTTTAACTAAAAAAAATCAATTTCAATGCAGAAATGGAATAGTGACATATTCAGTCAAAGAAATTAATTTCCAACCAAAAATATTATTTTTTAATAAAATGAGGAATCTTTACTCAAGAGAATGAATTTTTAACCAAATAATTAAATTTCATCCAAAAATATTAATTTCCTACCAAATATATGCATGAATTTTCAGCAAAGAAAAGTAAATTTTTGATCAAGAATAGAAAAGCTAAATTTGTATTAAAAAACTACATTGTCTAACAAAAACAGTTAAATTCAACAAAAGAAAAATGATTTTCACCGAAATGATTTAGTTCACAACCCAAACCGATAAATTTTCAATCAAGATCATTAATTTGCTACCAAAAAGGCGAATTTTCAAAAAACTAGATGACTTTTTAGACAAATATTTTAGTTTCCAACTTGAAAAGATCAACTTCAACCCAAAAATAAAATAATTTTATGTAATTCAGAAGAGTAACACTTGTTCCTACACAAATTTATTCTACACAAAATATATTGTTCACAACGTATACTGATCGTAT
>JAUELO010000234.1:267544-290680 GCA_032357855.1 Amphibolips quercusostensackenii | reverse complement strand
CGGCATACGTTCTTAATCATTTCTCGAAAACTAATAGAGATCCTATTCTGAAATTTACAGGGCTTTTAGAGGACATTGTAAACTATCTATAAACAGAAAAATAAAGCAAAAAAGTGGGGTTTTTTCAGAAATTCAGTTTAAAAATTTGTTTTTGAAAAATCGAAAAATTGTTTGAAATTTTTTTTTTCCAAAAAATATTTCTTTGGAACTGCATTTTATAACAAATAATTAAAAAACATACACCTTGATAACATTAAAATCACCAAAGTTATGAGAGTTAAAAGAAAAGACCAAAATTTTTAAGGTTGAATATCTATCAAGATTACTGACAATAGCTTAAATTCTTCACATGATTTGACATCGAATTGATCATACATACGAATTTTTAACTAAAAGGGATCAATTTCCAACCAAAAATAGAATAGCTAAATTTCAAGTTGAAAAAATAAATAAATTTTTAATAAAAAACAGTTAAAGTAAAAAAAAATTAACGAAATAGTTCAATTTTCAACAAAAATCGATTAATTTTTTATTTAACGGTTGGAGTTTTGACAAAAAAAGATTGAACTTCTACGACAGGAAATGAATCTATAAACCAAACACACGGCTTTTTAACAAAATACATGAAGTCTTAACTTATAGAGATAAATTTAAGGTGGAAAAAAATTAATTAAAAAAAGACGAATATTCATTAAAGTAGGTAAATTTTTTACCAAACAGATAAATTTTGAATCAGCAAAAATATTATTTTACAACAAAGGACCATTTCCAACATAACATATGAATTCTCAAACAATTAGTTAAATTTTCAACTGAAAAAAAATAAATTCAATAATTAAAAAAATTAATTCACGAAAAAATAAATCATCAACCAAAGAAAAACATTGAAATAGTTAGATTTTCAATAAAATAGTTTAATTTTTAACTAAAAAAGATTTTGATTTCAAACCAAAAAAAAAAAGGAATTTTGTACTGAATAGTTGAATCCTCGATCAAAGCAGACCAATTTTCAAACAAACAGTTGCATTTTTAATAAAAAAATATTAAAGTCCCACGATAAGAGATGAATTTTCCACCTGAAAATATGAATCTTAAACAAAAAATTTTATTTTTAATTAAAGGTGGAGACGTGAAATTTACAATTTTGAAAAATTGATTTTCAACCAAAGAAAAAAAAATTTCCAACAAAATAGTTTAATTTTCAATTAAGCTACTTTAAATTAACTACTTTAAATACTTTAAATTTTTAATTAAAAAGATTTATCTTTTACCGAAAAAGACGGAGCTATAACTAAATCCAGAACCAATAGTAACTAAAATTAATTTTCAACTGAAAAAAATTTTTTCAAGAAAATAGTATAATTTTCAACCAAATGGCAGAATTTGTACTAATATAGATGAATTCTCACATAAAAATATAATAGCACACTTTTCAATTCACAAAAAAATAAATCAATTTTTTTTTTCAATATTCAGAGGTGGCGCAAGCCCCATAAAGTTTAACACGTATTTCCCATGAGAAGAAAAGACTTTTTTGTATATTTTATTTAGAATAATCAATATTGGCTGAATTCAGTTAAAACTCAATAACAATTTTTAAAATTAGCTATAGAATATCAATAAAATATTACTTTTTTAATATTATCCCCATAAGTTTATCTTATAGTGTCCGAAAAAAACCCATAAGTTAAAAAATGTGTTTTCCGAGTTTTTAACGCTAATTATGATTTTTTGCAGTTTATTAACATAAAAATTGCTTTTAATACACGAAATACTACTTTATACTACTACTTTAATGTTTACACAAATAGCTTAAGCAATTTATTATTGCTTTTAGCAATTTCATTTTAGAATAGGGATAGGAAGTCGGTTTTTTTTTAAATCATCAACTTTTTGTCTAATTTTTAATGAGAATTAGGTAGACTTAATAATTTTTAACCAAGATAAATATTTTAACAATTTAGTATTATTGGTAAAAATATTGTCTTAGAATAATGCTAGATAATTGCAGTTTTTCCAAACATTTTCCAGTTTTTGTCCATTTTTCAATTAAATTTTGTTAAATAATTAAATCAAGTTACTAAAATTAATTGTTTAAACTAATTTATTGTTATTTTTAATACTATTCAATTTGAATAATCCTAGACAGTTGCGTTTTTTCTCAAATATATTTTGTGTACTTTTTATTAAGAGTGAGTTAGGAATTGATTTAAATTAGCAAAAATGATTATTTAAACAAATTATTATTGCTAACAATGATCTTGTTTTTTAATAATGTTAGATAGTTGCAGTTTCTTCTAAAATTTTTAACTTTTTATCCACTTTTTACATAGAGTAATAAATAATGAAAGTTAAAACACATAATTGTTTATAACTATCTAATCTTCGATAAGTGCTAAAAAGTTTCGGTTTTTTATAAACACATGAACGTTTTGTCCACATTTCTTAGGGAGCTAGTAATTAATGCAAGTTAACAAACATGCTTGTTTAAACAATTTATTATTGTTTATAAATCTCTGCCCTTAGAGCAATATTAGAAATTTACTTTTTTCTTCAATTTTTAGTTTTGCTCTGCATTTTTAGTAATGGAAAAACAATAAGTGAATTTTAACAAGAATTATTTTCTAATATTATTGTACTTTTTTAGGTGAATTCTTTTGCTTTTTTCTGGTTGATATAAAAAACTAATTTGATTAAATGTCTGGGTCAATAAATGACTTGTAAAAGTTTTGTTTTGAATCACAACAAAAATTTTATTGCAAAAAGTTAAATAAAAATTTATAAATACCACACATTTCAATATCAGACCCCCCCCCCCATCTAGTCAAATATATTCACGAAAATGAAAGAGATTGTTTAAAATGTGTTTCTTTCTAATGTTTATTTATAATTTTTTTATAAGTGAAAAGGCAGAGCACAGTTAAAAATTTTAGAAAAACCACAACTTTCTAGCACTTATCTAAAAGAAGATATTCATAAACAATAATTAATTATTTTAAAAACTTGTTCTGGTACTTGTATTAATTATTACCTTCCTGAGTGAAAAGTGGGCAGGAAGTTAAGAATTTTATAAACAACTGCAACTATATGGCAATAATATAGATAAAGATAGCTCTAAACAATGAAAATTTGTTTAAACAATTATTTTTGCTATATAATTAAAATAATAACTTACTCCAAGTGAAAAGTGAAAAAGAATTAAAAAATGTAAGAAAAAACCGCAATTTCTAGCATTATCAAAAAAAAATATTCTTAACAATAATAATTTTGTTACAAAATTATTTTTGCTGAATATAGTTAATTATTGAGTTACTCCAAGTATAAAATTGACAAATAGTTTAAAATTTCAGAAAAAACCGCAACTTTCTGTCATTAGGCAAAGAGAATATTATAAGCAATAATAATAAATTGTTTAAAATATTATTGTTGTTAACTTGAATAAATTATTACTATGCTCTACTTAAAAAGTGGACAAAAAGTTTGAAAATTCAGAAAAGACCGCAACTATCTAGTATTTATACAGAAGAAGATAGCTATCAACAATATTAATTTATTTAAAAAATTATTTTTGCTATATTAAATAAAATATTAACTCACTCCAAGTGTAATGTGGACAAGAATTTAAGAATTGAGAAAAATTGCAATTCCTAGCATTATTTAAAGTGAATATCATTAACAATAATATAAAATTGCTTAAAAAACTATTTTGTTAGAATTAATTAATTCTTTTTTCGATCTAATCAAAAATTGGCTAAAAAATGGAAAATTTTGGAAAAAAACCGTGACTTTCTATATCCATTCTAAGAGAAAATCGCTAAAAACAATAATAAATCGTTTAAACAATCCGAAAAGGGTCATAATTAGGGTCAAAAACTCGCAAAATCTATTTTATCGCTTATGGGGTTTTTTTTGGAACCCTATAAAGCAGACAGAATAATGTTGAGTTTTGACCCGATTTAGTTAAAATTGACGATTCTTAGTCAAATTTACAAAAACGTCTAGTAGAAGTATGAATAGTGATAGTAAATGAGCGGAGGGGAAACAGAGAAAGTGAGTGGAGACGAGGGTTGGAGAATGTAAGGAAAATTAGGGTACAAGGAGTGTGAGGTAATAAAGGATGGGAAAGTAGGGTGGATGAGGGGAAATTATGAAAAATCAGTGGTGGGATACATGAGAGGAGAAGTAGGGAATTGAGCTAAAGTAACGGAAAGTAGAGGAAATGTTTGTAAGTTAGGGTGGGAAGAGAGGAGAAGTGCGAGGATAGTGTGGTTTAGTAGGCGAGGAGAATTAAGGACTCGGAAAGGGCAGTAGGGGACTTGGAGTGCTATCCGGGAAGTAAGGAGAGGGAGAAGTAGATAAGGAAGAAGTTGGAGAATAGAAGAAAAGTTAAATGTAAGGTGAGGGAAGGTGAGAGGATGTAGGACAAATGATTCGAAGTTAAGAGGAATAGTAAGGGAAAGTAAAATAAAGGTTAATTGAATAGTGTGAGTAAGTAAAGGAGGGGAAGTGAGAGCTGCGAAATAGAAGTAGGGGTCGGTGAGTATTAGCTGGGTAAGTGAGAAAAGTGAGAAGTAGATGTGAAAGAATTTGGTAATGAGAAAAAGATGCAAAAAGTAAATTGAGCAGAGAAAAGGTGGGGTTTTGAAGCAAAGGGAAATTTCGGGCGAAGAGAGGAATCAGGAAAAAAAAAAGTATAGGGGGGGGGGACTTTTAAACGACTTAATGAACGTCTTAATAGGCTACGAAAACCCTTTTTTGGGTAAGAAAAAAATAAAATTTTCATGAATAAATTGAAATATGTGAGGAGAAGTAAAGGGAAGTCTAATAGAATAGTTCGGTTGAGTATGAGGTGGAAAGTGAGGACTGGGAAAGGAAAGTAGGGGACTTGTAGCGTTATCTGGGGAAGTTAGAAGAGGTATAAGTGGAGGAAAGTAGGTGAGAAAAGAGGAAGTAGGAAAACATAGGACATTGGGGGTGGAAAAATATAAGAGGATAAGTGGTGGAAGTGAGGGGAAGTAATACAAATGATTGGAAGTTAAGGTAAGTAGTAAGGGAAAGTGAGGGAAAAGCTGAAGGGATAGTGTAGGTGAGTGGGAGAGGGATAGCGAGAGCTGTGAAATGGAAGTAGGGGTCGGGGAGTATTGGGCGAGGAATTCAGTAAGATAAGAAGTAGAGGAGGAAGAATGTGATAAAGAGAAAAAAGAGGTTTGTGAAGTAAGAGAAGGAAAAGTAAGGATAAAAAGTGAAATTTTGGCCGAAGAGAGGAAGTGAGGGAGAACAAGTATAGGAGGAGGAGTTTTGAGCAAATCAGTAACTTCATGATAGGATACGAAAACCATTCTTGGTGTAAGAAAATCAAATTTTCATTAATTATATTGAAATATGTAAGGGAAAGTAAGAGGAAGTCCAAAAAGATAAGTGCGGTTGAGTAGAAGAGGAAACGTCAGGGCTCGGAAAGGGAAGTAGGAAACTTGGAGCGTTATCTGGGAAAGTCGGGAAAAGGAAAAGTAGATAAGAACAAGATGGAGAATGAAATGGAAGCAAAGAGTAAAGTAAGGGGGTAAAAGTACAGAAGGAAAGGGGAAGTATGAGAACATATACAGTAACGGAGGGGAAATATGAGAGTAGAACTAGTAAAAGTGAGTCAAAGCGAGAAGATGTAGGACAAATGATTCGTAGTTGAGGTGGGTATTGAGGAAAAGTAAGAAAAGAGCTAATGAAATAGCGTAAATAAGTGAAGGGGGGGAGTGAGAGCTGGAAAAGGGAACTAGGGGCTTAAAGTGTTACTTTGAAAAGGTAGGAGAGGGAGAAGTACATGAAAAAGAAGCTGGGAAAGGGAAGGAGGGCAAAGGATAAAGTGAGAAGAGAAAAAGCAGGGACAGAAAGGGGAAGTAAGGAAACACGTAGCAAAAAGGGAGGAAAATATGGGAAAAGTAGTGGAAGTAAGTGGAAGTGAGGGGAAGTAGGACAAATTATTAGAAGTTAAGATAGGCAGTAAGGGAATGTGAGGAAAGAGGTAATAGGACAGTGTGGGTGAGTGGGAGAGGGGAAGTGAGGGATGTGAAATGGAAGTAGGGGTCGGGGAGTATTAGCTCTAGAAGTGAGAAAAATGAGAAGTAGAGGAGGGAGAATCTGTTAATAGGAAAAAAGCGGTGGGTGAAGTAGAAGGAGGGAAAGTAAGGATGAAAAGAGAAATTTTTGTTAAAAAGAGAGGAAGTAGGGAAGAATATAGGTGAGTTTTGAACGACCTAATTAACGGCTTAATGTACTACGAAAACCCTTTTTTGTGTAAAGAGAAAATTAAATTTTTATGAATTAAATAAGAATATGTGAGAGGAAGTAAGGGAAACTCTAATAGAATAGTGCGGTTGAGTAGGAGAGGGGAAGTGAGAGCTAAGAAAGGGAAGTAGGGGAAGTTAGAGAAGAAAAGGGAAAGTATGGGAAGATAGGGCAATAACGGAGGGAATATATGAAAGAAGAAGTTGTGGACGTGAGCTAAGTTGAGAGATGTAGGATAAATGATTCGAAGTTAAGGTGGGTAGTTAGGGAAAGTAAGGAAAGGGCTAATGGGATAGTGTAAGTGGGGAGGGTGAGAACTGGGAAAGGTTGGTAGGGGACTTGGAGTGTAATCTTGGGACTTTAGGAGAGGGAGAAGTAGACGAGGAAGAAGTTAAGGAATGGAAGGGAAGCAATGGATAGAGTAAGGGGGTGAAGTAGGGAAGAAAAGGGGACATTTGGAGGCAATAAGGGAGGGAAAATATAACAGAAGTAGTGGAAGAGAGTGAAACTGAGGAAAAGGACAAATGATTCGAAGTTAAGGTCGGTAGCAAGGGACAGTGAGGAAAGAGCTAATAGGATAGTGTGGTTTAGAAGAAGAGGGAAAGTGGCAAAAAAATATAGGAGGAAGAGTTTTAAGCGACTTAATACCATCTTAATGGGCTACAAAAACCTTTTTTTGTAGGCGCGCGGCGCCTACTTTGACTAATTTTTTTTTTTTATAATTGCGGTAATTTTCTGCACAATTTGATACGATTATTACTCGAAGAGTGTGCGTAATATAACGGCGATATATCACGAGTAATGCACACCCGAACGAGCGAGGTGGAATGGATCGTATCTGCAGAGTGTCCCACTGTCCCATGCCATGGATGTCGAGTCTGTGCCATCGAGTGAATCAGTCGGTGCCTGATTCAATTAGTCGATGACAATGAGCACTGATGATCCCGCGTCTCGACGTACGCACCCATACAAAAACGACCCCCCGCGTGCAGCGACACACTCAAACAATTTATGACTCGAAAATACAATAGGTTCGACGTTTAGTGCCTTTGATGGGCGAGAAAAAGTTCCCTACGCAGAGGTATTCTACAGATAAACATATTTTTTCATTTGTGCAGATTAAAAATGCTTTGCCCTATTCCCCTTTTTTATAAAATTCCGGGTTTTCCCTTGTTTTTGAAAAAATTCCCATTTGTCTCGATTTTTCACTTAAAAAGAAGAACTGCTTTAAACAAATCCACGCAAGATACAAGAAGAGCGATGCGAAAGTCTTTCAACTCCTGATTAGATTAGATGGTAACATTCTGGGTTTATAACTGCAAAGTCTGGGCTCGAATCCTACTGTCCGAATTTTTCGCCAATTTTTTTATCCGAAAAAATTGGATTTTTTAACCCTTCAAACTTTTACGACAAGCAAAGATTATTGTGGAAAATCCTTATTTTCATATGTGATAAGAATGAAATGATATAAAAACAGAATATAGATAAATGACATTTTCCATTATAATTATAATATTCATATTTTGAAATAAGATTAATGAGTAATGTTTTTCAACTTCAATTCATCTTCAATGAAAAATTTTAAAGAAAATTTAGGGTCAGGTGAATTAAAAACATTTAAATTTCTTCTAACGTTTTGGGCGCCATTACGTGACAAAAAGTTTAAAGCAATTTAATTGTTTTCAATTAACCTGACCCTAATGGCAGCAAAGTACGATAAAATTCTCCATTTTGAATTCATGATTTTCTTTTTAATTCCTAATCTTCTGTTACATTCCTAATTTTAATTTTAATTTATAATTTTGTTTTGAATTCCTAATTTACCTTCGAATTACTAATTTTTGTTTTTAATTCCCAATTTGTTTTAAATTTCCTTTTTTCATTTTAATTCCTAATTTCCTTATAAATTTCTAATTTTTATTTGAATTCCTAATTTTCTTTTAAATTCCTAATTTTTTCCAAATTTCTATTTTCATATTAAATTCCTAAATTTTTGTGATTCTTAATTTTATTTCACATTCTTTTTTTTTAAATTATTAATTTTCCTTCAAATTCCTAATCTTCATTTAAATTCCTAATTTTCTTCTGAATTTTGAATTTTCTTTCCAATTACCAATTCGTTTTAATTTTTCAATTTTCATTTTAATTCCTAATTTTCATTTTAAATTACTAATTTGTATTTAAATTCCTAATTTTCTTTTCAATTCAGAATTTTCAATAATACCTTATATTTTTCAATTCGCAATTTTCCTTGATTCCCAATTTGTATTCAATTTCTAATTTTCATTTTCTTTCTTAATTTTTTTAAAAAATTTTTCATTTTTATTTAAATTCCTAATTTTTTTATATTTCTATATTTTTTTAATCCTTATTTTTATTATTTCTAATTTCCTTTTGAGTTTTTAATTTTCTTTGAAATTTTTATTTTTTTTTATTCTCTGATTTTCTTTCACATTCCTTATTTTCATTTAAATTCCTAATTTTCTGTAAAATTCCTTACTTTTTTAAAATTCCTGATTTTAAATCAATTTCCTCATTTTATTTTGTATCCTAATTTTTTTGTAGATTCTCAATTAATTTTAATTTCTAATTTCGATTTTAATTCCTAATTTTCTTTTAAATTTTTATTTTTATTTTAAATTCCTTTTTTTAAGCTGCTAGTTTTTCTTTGAATTCCTTATTTTCTTTATAAACTCCTAATTTGCATTTAAATTATTAATTTTCTTTTACTTTCACGATTTGTTTTAAATTTATAATTTTCATTTTAATTTCTACTTTTGAGTTCTAATTTTCATTTTAATCCCTTGTTTTGTTTTAAATATTGCAATTTGTTTTAAATTTATAATTTTTGTTTCTATTCGTAATTTTCTTTCAAATTTGCATTTTCCTTTTGAATTCCTAATTTTTTTAAACGCCCAATTTTCTTTTAAATTCCTAATTTTTCCCTGCAATATTAATATATTAAATTCTCTTACTAATTCCTAAATTTTTTCAAAATTCCTAATTTTCTTCCAAATTCGTAATTTTCATATAAATTTCTCATTTTCTTTTACTTTCATTATTTTTTTCAAGTTTCTAATTTTTATTTGAATTTATAATTTTGAGTTCTAATTTATATTTGAATTCCTTATTTTTTTTTTAATATTCCAATTTTTTTTTGAATTTATAATTTTTATTTTTATTCCTAATTTTCTTTTAAATGCGCATTTTTCTTTTAAATTCCTGATTTTTTTTAAAATCCCAATTTTCTTCTAAATTCCTATTTTCTTTTAATTCCTAATTTTCTTCCAAATTCCTAATTTTTATTTAAATTTCTAATGCTCTTTTACTTTCATTATTTGTTTTAAGTTTATAATTTTTGTCTGAATTTCTAATTTTGAGTTCTAATTTTCATTCAAATTCTCTAATTTTGTTTTGAATTTCTAATTTTCCTTCAAATTCCAATTTGTCATTCAAATTTTTTATTTTGTTTTAAGTATTTCAATTTGTTGTAAATTCACAATTGGTTTTAAATTTCTAATTTTAATTTTAATTCCCAATTTTAAGTTTGAGTTTTTATTTTCATTTTAATTCTTTATTATGTTTTAAATATTTCCATTTGTTTTAAAACCCCAATCTGTGTTAAATTTCTAATATTTATTTTAATTTCTCAATTTCTTTTAAATTTGCATTTTCCTTTTAAATTCATAAATTTTTCAAACACTCAACTTTCTTTCAAATCCCTAATTTTTTTTTAAATTTCTAATTTTCTTTTAAATTCCTGTAATATTATTATACTAAATTTTCTTCCAAATTCCTCATTTTCTTTTGAATTTCTAATTTTCTTTTAAATTCCCAATTTTCTTTTAAATTTCTAATTTCCTTTTAAATTCCTAATTTCCATTTAAATTAATTATTTTCTTTTAATTTCCCATATTGTTTAAAATTTTTAATTTTTATTTTAATTTCTAATTTTTAGTTCCAATTTGCATTTCAATTTCTTATTTTGTTTAAAATATGAAGATTTGTTTTAAATTCCCGATTTGTTTTAAATTTCCAATTTTTATTATAATTCCTAATTTTCTTTTAAATTCACATTTTTCTTTTAAATTCCTGATTTTTTTCAAACGCCCAATTTTCTTTTAAATTCAAATTTTTTTTAAATTCCTGTATTAATAATATATTCAATTTTGTTACATATTTCTAATTTTCATTTAAAATTCTAATTTTCTTTTCTATTTCTAATTTTATTTTGAATTTTTAATTTTTTCCAAATTCCTAATTATCATTTGAATTCCTCATTTTTCTTTAAATTCCTAATTTTCTTTTAAATATTCCAATTTGTTTTAAATTTCTAGTTTTAATTTTAATTCCTAATTTTGTTTTAAATATTCCAATTTGTTTTAAATTCCCAATTTATTACAAATTTCTAATGTTTATTTTAATTCCTAAATTACTTTTAAATTCGCATTTTCCTTTTAAATTCACATATTTTTTTAAGGTTCTAATTTTTTTTTAATTCTTAACTTTCTTTTAAATTCCTGTAATATTAATATATAAAATTTTCTTTGAAATTCTCATTTTCATTTAAATTTCTCATTTTCTCTTGAATTTATAATTTTTGTTTATATTCCTTATTTTCTTTCAAATTTCTCATTCTCATATAAATTCCTAATTTTTATTTGAATGACTAATTTTCTTTTAAATTCCTGATTTCCTATTAAATTCCTGTAATAATAATATATTAAATTTTCTTTCAGATTCCTAATATATATTTAAACTTCTAATATTCTTTCGAATTCCTAATTTTCTTTTAATTCCTATTTTTCTTTTTAATACCTAAATATCTTTCAAATATTCCAATTTGTTGTGAATTCGCAATTTAATTTAAATTTCTAATTTTCTTTTAAATTCCCCATTTTCTTTTACATTTCTAATTTTTTTTTAAATTCTAAATTTTTATTTGAATAATTAATTTTCTTTTACTTTTCCAATTTGTTTGAAATTTCTAATTCTCATTTTAATTTCAAATTTTCAGTTTTAATTTGCATTTTTATTACTTATTTTGTTTCAAATATTCCAATTTCTTTTCAAATCCCGATTTGTTGTAAATTTCTAATTTTTATTTTTATTTCTAATTTTCGTTTAAATTCTGATTTTCCTTGTAAATTCCTCATTTTTTTTAAACGCCCAATTTTCTTTAAAATTCTTTTTTTTCGTATAATGTTAATATATTAAATTTTCTTGCAAATTCATGATTTCCAATTAAATTTTTAATTTTCTTTTAAATTTCTAATTATCTTTTAAATTCCTAATTTTTTCAAATTCCTAATTATCATTTAAATTCCTAATTTTTCTTTGAATTTCTAATTTTCTTTGAATATTCCAGTTTGCTTAAAATTTCTAATTTTCATTTTAATTCCTAATTTTGTTTTATATATTCCAATTTGCTTTAAATTCCCAATTTATTTTAAATTTCTAATGTTCATTTTAATTCCTAAATTTCTCTAAAATTCGCATTTTTCTTTTATATTCATATATTTTTCAAGGTTGCAATTTTCTCTTAAGTTCTTGATTTTCTTTTAAGTTCCTGTAATGCTAATATATTAAATTTTCTTTAAAATTCCTCATTTTTATTTAAATTTCTAATTTTAATTTTAATTTTTAATTTTTAATTTTAATTTGTATTTTAATTACTAATTTTGTTTTTAATATCCTAATTTGTTTTCAATTGCCGACTTGTTTTAATTTTCTAATTTTAATTTTTATTTCTAATATACTCTTTAATTCTCATTTTCCTTTTAGATTCGTAATCTTTTTTAAACGCCCAATTTTCTTTTAAATTCTTTTTTTTTTTAATTGTATAATATTAATATTTCAAATTTTCTTACAAATTCCTAATTTCCATTTAAATTTCTAATTTTTTCAATTTCTAATTTTCTTTTAAATTTCTAATTTTTTTCAAATTCCTAATTATTATTCAAATTTCTCATTTTCCTTTGAATTCCTAATTTTCTTTTGAATATTCCAATTTGCTTTAAATTTCTAATTTTTATTTTTTTTCCTAATTTTGTTTTAAATATTCCAATTTGTTTTAAATTCCCAATTTATTTTAAATTTCTAATGTTTATTTTAATTCCTGAATTTCTTTCGAATTCGCATTTTCCTTCTAAATTCATATATTTTTTTTGGTTTCCAATTTTCTTTTGAATTCTTAACTTTCTTTCGAATTCCTGTAATATTAATATATTACATTTTCTTTAAAATTCTTATTTTTATTTGAAATTTTTATTTTCTTTTGAATTTCTAATTTTCTTTTAAATTCCTAATTTCCTTTTAAATTCCTAATTTCCTTTTAAATTTCTTATTTCTATTCGAGTTTCTAATATTTATTTAAATGCCTAATTTTTGTTCAAATTCCTAATTTGCTTTTAAATTTCTCATTTTCTTTTCAATTCCTAATTTTCTTTGAAATTTCAAATTTTTTTTAATTCCTAATTTTTATTCAAAGTCCTAATTTTCTTTTAAGTTCCTCAATTCGTTTTAGACTTTTAATCTCAGCATACGCATCAAATATTGTATACAAACGTATCTATGAATTACTTCAATGCACATTGTATTTTATACCGTGCATTATATATTTTCCCCCAACATATGTCACCGCTATTCTGCACATCGAGTGAACGCCCCTAAGCTCTCTAGACCCGAAGCTTTGTCGATCCACCTGATCCGCTTCGAGCACTGAGCTGGGTTGCACATGCAGAAGTGCACATGTGCGTATGTAGATCCTAGTGTCATAAAACAGGGTTCTTTCAAATAGGGGAAGATACTAGAGCACTTTTTCCCATATAAGATTCTGAGAGGTTCAATTTTCATATCGAAATAGGGGTGGTTTTTACACCTTATTCGGGAATTAAAGTCAACAGTGAACTTAGCAAAATGTTAGTGCCTGTAAAATTTTATTGCCAGTAAATTCGAAAATGTGTATTCAGGAAAGCAAGTGGAATGAGATAATTGTACGTAATTTCTGTTATAAGCTAAAAAGATAATAAAAAATAAAGCGTTTCTTTAAATTTCTAGAGACTTCAGAGCCCAAAACGCTCTTGAGAAAAGGAAAATCAGGCGATTTTTTTACAAAAATAGAGGAATAAATTCTGTAAAATAAATTTAATGTCGATGATTCAACCAAATAATTGAATTTTTAACCAGGCAAAATTGTTTACCATAAGAGATGAATTTTCAACTTAAAAAGACGAATTTTGAACAAAAAAAAATTCATTTTTAACTAAGTTATATTTTTAATAAAAAACTTATTTTTCAATAAAGCAGATTAATTCTCAACCAAAACGGAAGACCTTTCAGACAAAACAGATGAATTTTCAATTTAAGATTACGACTTTTTCACAAAGCAGATAAATTTTTAACCGAAAAAGATGACTTTAGAAAATACTTAAACTTTTATCAAAATAATTACACTTTTAACAAAATAGTTAAAATTTTAACCAAAAAGCTGACTTTTAAACCTTGAAAGATAAATTTTCCACCAAAAAGATTAATTTTCTACCAAAAGACGAATTTACACAAAAAACATTAATTTTCAACTGAATAGTAGAATTTTCAATAAAAAATATAAGTTTTAAACCAAACATGCAATAGTTAAATTTATAGTTCAAAAAATTACTTTTAAACACAAAAAAGACGATTTTTTGTCCAGTTGAATTTAACGAAAAAGGGCTAATTTTCAACAAAAGAATTGTTTTAACAACCAAATATTTAGATTTAAAACTTGAAAAGATCAGTTTTTAACCAAATTCCAATGGTTGAATTTTAAGTTACAAAATTAATTTTTAACAAAAAAATTACTTTTCTACTTAAAAACTCGAAAATTCAACAAAATACATGAATTTTCAACAACAAAAATTCATTTTTACCAAGTTCAATCTTCTACAAGAAATTTCAATATAAACTAAGATGAATTTTTAACAAAAAGGGAAGACTTTTCTACAATGAAATATAAATCTTAAATTCAAAAGGACGGCTCTTTAACAAAAAAGTTGAGCTTTTGACCAAAAGAGATAATTTAATAAAATAGTTAAACTTTCATGAAAATAATAAAATTTTCAATAAAAAAGTTGTATTTTTAAACGAAAAAGATAAATTCTTAGCTTACAAAGACAAATTTATAACCAAGAACATGAATTTTCTACCAAAGACGAAAAAAAAAAAATGTCTTGACAAATATTTAAAATTTCTATTAAGAAATTATGTTTTAAATCAAGAATGAAATAGTTAAATTTTTAGTTAAAAAATTTCTTTACTAAGAAAAAGTTTAAATTTTTAACAAAATAAATGATTTTTTAACTTATAATAAAGACAAATTTTTAAACCAAAAAAAGTTAGTTTTTAACAAACAAATTTTTATGTAAAATAGCTCAATTTTCTATAAAAAGGGTGAGTCTTAAAAAAGTGAATTTTCAATAAAGTAGTTAAAGATTCAACTAACCAGTTATTTTTTTGAAGAAAAGATGACCTTTCAACCAAAAAGTTAAATTTTCAACCGCAAAAATTCATTGTCTATCAAAAAAGACAAATTTCACACTAAATTATTAAATTTTGAAGCCAAAAAAAACAAGCTTTGAACCAAACAGTTGAAATTTTAACAAGAAGATATGCATTTTTAAAAATATACTTCAATTTTAAAACAAATAGCTTAGTTTTCAATAAAACAGTTGATTCTTCTTCCCAAATAGTGAAATTTTTGAACATGAATTTTTACTAAAACGGCAAAATTTAAAAAAAATACAGGAAATTTCTACCAAACAGTTGCTATTCTTACCAAAAAAAAAAAAATTTTCACTAAAGGTGACGAATTTTAAAAACAAAGAGGATGAATTCTATACATAACAATTCAACATAGAACCTGAAAATATAAATACAAAACATTATTCGACAATCAAGTAGTTTAATTTTTTACCTAATAGCTGAGTTTTCAAGCAAAAAATAATGTCATTAAAAAAAATGCTTTAATTAAAAACAATGAATTTTAAATAAAACAGATGAATCCTCAATCAAAACAGATAAATTTTTAACCAGTTTCATTTTTAACCCGAAAGGATAAATTTTTTTACTTAGAGGCTTAATTTCCTACGAAAAAAGACAAATTTTTAACGATAAGTGGATTAGAGAAATTTTCAGTTGAAAAAATTAATTTTGAACCGAAAAAAACGATTTTATAATTTTTTAAAAAAGAGATGAATCTTCAACCAAACAATAGATTTTTAGCAAAATAGTTGAATTTTTAACCAAGACATTGAATTTTTGGCGAAAAAAGATCACTTCTCAAAAAAATAGTTGATTTTTCAACGAAATAATTAAATTTTCAACAAGATAGTAGAATTGTTAATCAAACGACATGAATTCTACACAAAAGATATTATAATCGTCTTTTCAATTAGAGAGAACGATCTTTTATAAAAAAATTTTATGCAATTATCATTAAAATAATAATGATTATTATATAATGAAGCCAACACGTTGGTTTTGCAACAATACTCCGACACAGGCAGCTGCTCAATCTCTATAGCAATCACTTTACGCAAGAACTTCACAAAATCATCATATGTTATAGATCACACAAAAATACGCAAACTGACTGCTTATCCCATAGTACGATCCATACTATTTAATCTAATCACAACTACTAAGTAAAGCTCTCCACGCGGGTCCATTAGTATCCAAGGTCATTCGTTTTAGGCGTCTCTCACTCAAACGACACTCTGGTTGTTCTCATTGAGTCAAATCAATTTCAGTTTGAATTTAAGCGAAAAAGATAGAAAAAGAGAAAGTTTCTTAAAAACAAAGAGAAAAAGAGACTTCTTTAAAAAATAGGGGAATAGGAGAAAAAGTGTTAAGTCTGAAACATGAAAGAGATTCAAACCCATTAGGTTATTATTGAACTGCACCGTTGCAGGGACAATTTTGACAAAATTCCCAAACTTTGTGAAAATTTGGAATCAGGAAACATACTGAACGTTATCTAAGTTCCCAACGCTACTTTCACTGACTCCCCCCTCCCCCTCAAATTGATAAAGTAGTTTATGGACGGCCCCTAAGTGCCCAAACTGCCCACGACTAAGAGATTTTCTCAGCGATTTCAGGAAATGATGATTTATGGGAACCAGCTTCTTGCACGTACTAATGATTCGAATTCTACTATGATGCTGCCTCGCATTATTGTTTTTTGCTTAGAAGGAATCCATTAATCGAGTCTGACCAACGCGACGGTTTGTGCAGCTGTGTCGCATTGCTAAATAAAACCACCTCAGCGTATCGTCTGCCATGGAATTTCATTTCCACGCTCTTCTGCGATTACTTTAGTCCCTGACACCTCGTTCCCAGCAAGAGAAAGAAGGAGAAAAGAGTGATAGAGAAAGTAAAAGAACGTTACACGCGTCGTTTGTTCTGATGCAATTCCACGGATGCGCAAGTGTAACAGGAAGCCGCAGGATTCCCTTCTTCTTACTAACATCAAAAATATCACGGTTGTGACAACAGAAATGTTTTTGTGCTTAAACACAATTGAGGGCCCGGATCAAAGAACTGCTGATAAATTTTTGACGCTGAGGGTAGGGGGTCTTGAAGGTCGATTAAGTTCAAGCTGTCAGGGTTCCCTCCACCCTAAGCGCCAGAAAGTTATAACTGGAGGGGTACTCACTAAGAAACCTGGAAATATTACAAATTTGAATGCAGCACTCTATTGAATTCGTATTAAGAGTTCCAAGATTTCTTCAAGATTACTGAGAGTGTCGAGATTTCTATAAACTTCTCGTGATTGGAACCCTCCAGCAGAAATCTGACCCGAGTAAACTCGGCAGCGCTTGAATGCAATCAACTGTTCGTTCGCTTTATCGAAGCAGTGTGTGCATGCTCTACATTCGACGAAACATTTCTCCGAGTTCCAAAAGAGTTCCTGAAAGATGTCTCCTATGACAATTCGCGCAGCAATCTGAGATTTTTTAGTGACTTGTCCCACAGGACAACTCACTGAGAAATCTGGAAATGTTAAAACTATGAATCCGGCAGTCTCTATTGAAATCGTATAGACTTTTAAGATTACTTTGAAACTACCGAGAGTGCCGAGATTTCCAAAACTTCTCGCGATCGAAACTCTTCAGATGAAATCTGATCCGGCTAAACTCGGCAGACATCGGATGCAGTCAGCCTTTCTTCCGTCTCATCGAGGCAGTGTGTGAATGCTTCACACTTGTCAAAGATTTTCAAGATTATCAAGAGTTCCAAAAGAGTTTCTCAAAGAGCTCTCCTAAGACATTCCGCGCAGAAATCTGAGATTTCTTAGTGACTAGTCCCGCGGGGCTAATAAGTGAGAAATCTGGGAATCTTAAAACTATGAATCTGGCAGTCTCTCTCGAATTTGTTTAGAGAGTGCTAAGATTTGCTTGAGATGGCCAAGAGTGCCAAGATTTCCAAAACTTCTCGCAATCGGAACTCTTCAGGAGAAATCTGATCCGGCTAAACTCAGCAGCGTTCGGATTCAGTCAGCCTTTTCTTCATCTCATCGAGGCAGTATGTGAATGCCTAACACTTGACGAAAGATTTTCAAGATATTTGAGAGTTCCGAAAGAGTTTCTCAAAGAATTCTCCTAACACAAGCCAAACGGCAATCTAAGATTTCTTAGTCACTAGTCCCGCGGGGCTAATAACTGAGAAATCTGGAAATCTTTAAACTATTAATCTGTCAGTCTCTCTCGAATTCATTTAGAGAGTTTTAAAATTTTCTTAAGATTGCCAGAAGTGCCAAGATTTACAAAAATTTTCGCGATCAGAACTTTCGGGGAAATATCTGATCCGGCTAAACTCGGCAGCGTTTAGATGCAGTCAGCCTTTCCTGCGTCTCATCGAGGCAGTGTGTGAATGCTTCACACTTGACAAAAGATTTCCGAAATTTTCAAGAGTTTCAAAAGAATTCCGCAAAGTGCTCTCTTGAGACTTTCCGCTCGGCAATCTGAGATTTCTTAGTGACTAGTCCCGCGCGGCTAATAACTGAGAAATCTGTAAATCTTAAAAATATCAATCTGTCAGTTTCTCTCAAATTCCTTTAGAGAGTTTTAAAATTTCCTTGAGATTGCCAAGAGTGACAAGATTTTCAAAAATTTTCGCGATCAGAACTCTCGGGGAAATATCTGATCCGGCTAAACTCGGCAGCGTTCGAATGCAGTCAGCCTTTCCTTTATCTCATCGAGGCAGTGTGTGAATGCTCCACACTTTCCGAGAGATTTTTAAGATGATCAAGAGTTCCAAAAGAGTTTCTCAAAAATTTCTTCTAAGACATTCCGCACAGCAATCTGAGATTTCTTAGTGACTAATCTCGCGGGGCTAATAACTGAGAAATCTGAAAATCTTAAAACTATGAATCTGTCAGTCTCTCTCGAATTCGCTTAGAGAGTTTTAGAATTTCCTTGAGATTGCCCAGAATGCCAAGATTTCCAAAATTTTCGCGTTCAGAACTCTCAGGGAAATATCTGATCCGGCTAAAATCGGTAGCGTCCGAATGCAGTCAGCCTTTCCTTCGTCTCATCAAAGCAGTACGTGAATGCTCTACACTTGACGAAGGATTGTCAAGATTATGAAAAGTTCCAAAAGAGTTTCTCAAAGAGTTCTCCTAAGACATTCCGCGCAGCAATCTGAGATTTCTTAGAGACTAATCTCGTGGGGCTTATAACTGAAAAATCTGGAAATCTTAAAATTATGAATCTGTCAGTCTCTCTCGAATTCCTTTACAGAGTTTTGAAATTTTCTTGAGATTGCCAAGAGTGCCAAGATTTCCAAAAAATTTCGCGATCAGAACTCTCGGGGAAATATTTGTTCCGGCTAAACTCGGCAGCGTTCGGATGCAGTCAGCCTTTCGATCGCCTCATCGAGGCAGTTTGTATATGCACATGTGAATCCACACTTGACGAAAGATTTCCAAGCCTTTTAAGTGTTCTAAAAACATTCCTCAAAGAGTTCTTTTAAGACTTTCCGGTCAGCAATCTGAGAGTTCTCAGTAACTGAGAAATCTGGAAATCCTAAAACTATGAATCCGTCAGTCTCTATCGAATCCGTTTATAGAGTTCCAAGATTTCTTTGAGATTGCCGGGAGTGCCTAAATTTACAAAATTTTTCGCGATCGAAACACGGCAGGAGAAATCAGACTCGGCTTCATAATTTTAGTTCAAAATGCATCTTTTTGTTGAAAAATTAAACTACTTCGTTGAAAATTTGTTTTTGTGGGTTAGGAATTCAACTATTTTTTTGTGAATGATGCCTTTTTTGGTTAAAAATTCAACTGTTTGGTTGAAAATAAATCTGTTTTGGTTATGGCTTCAACTATTTTGTTGAAAATTCGTATTCTTTGCTAAATTAAACTGTTTTTTTTTATTAACTTAAATCTTTCTGGATTTAAATATCAACTATTACAATTTATATTGAGAATTATTCTTTTTGGGTAAAAGTAGAACTTCTTTGTTGAAAATCAATTTTTTGTTAAATATTCATCACTTTTGTCAAAAATTCTTGTCCTGGCTTGAAAATGTTAATATTCGGTTAAAAATGCGTTTCTTTTTGATGAAAATTAATTTTTCGAAATAAAAATATAACTATTATGTTTTTAGTTGAAAAATGGATATTTTGATTCAAAAATACGATATTTTCTAGTTGAAAATTTACCTATTTGTGTAAAAATTCACGTAATTCGTTAAAACTTCTTTTTTGGTAGAAAAATCATTCTAATTGTTGAAAAATTTATTTTTTGTATGATAATTCAACTGCTTGGTTAAATGGCTAACTACTTAGGTAAAAATTCATTTTTGTTGTTGTTGAAGATTCATCATTTTAGTTAAAAATGTATCTGTTTTTAGAAAATTAAACTATTTTTCGAAACAATGTCTTCATGAGTTGAAAATTGATATAATTGATATAATTTTTGTAAAAATTGTATTTATTTTGGTCAATAATTCAACTGCTTTGTTGAAAATAAATCTGCTTTAATTACGGTTTCAACTATTTTGTTGAAAATTCGTATAGTTTGGTTTAATTCAACTGTTTATTCATATTGAATTAAATATTTTTTGGTTTAAATACCAACTGTTAGATTTCTCGTTACAAATTAACTATTTTAATTTATAAGTAGTCAAAAATTAAGCTTTGTAATTAAAAATTTACATATGCGCTAAAATCCTTCTTTCTTGGTAGAAAAATAATTTCTCGGTTAAAATTTTATCTTCCTGGTATAAAATTCAAATACTTGGTTGAATACTAAACTTTTATGTTAAAAATTCATTTAATTGTTTTTTAAGATACATAATTTTAGTTGAAAATTTATCTTCTTTAGACAAAAATTAGACTACTTTGCTAAAAGTTGAAATACTATGTCAGAAATCCTTTTTTTTATGAAGATGCATCATTTTTCTCAAAAATCCATTTCAATTGTTGAAAAATAAAAAAATTTTATTGAAATTAGTTTTTTGTTGTAGTTTGAAAATCGCCCTTTTTTAACTGCAAATGCAACAATGAGATTTTTTTAAAATTAATATTTTATTTCAAAAGTTCACCTTTTCTAATTTAAAATTCAACTGTTAGGTTGAAAATTTATGAATTTCGGTTGAAATTCGATTTTTTTTGGTTGAGGATTCAACTATTTTGTTGAAAATTAGTAATTTTGATTAATATTCCTATTTTAATAATTCTTTGTTGAAATATCAAGTTCTACTTTTTTTACAAAATTCAAATTTTTGGATTCAAAATTTGACTGTTTCGTAGAAAATTCCTCTTCTTGTCTTTAAATTCGACAGTTTTGTAGAGAATTCATGTATTTTGATAGAAAATCGACTTTTTAGAAAGAAAACTATTCTATTTGGTGGAAAATTCATCTTTTTCTTGAAAAAATTAACTATTTAATTCCATGTTTATAATTTTTGGTTTAAAAATCCAACTAGTCAGTTAGAAGTTTAACTGCTTTGTAAAAATGCATTTTTTTGTTGAAAATTAATTTTTTATTTGAAAATGTAACTTTTCCATGTTTGGTTTAAAATTTATCCTTTATAAATGGATATTTCAACTATTTGGTAGAAAATTCATGTCTTTGTTAAAAATTCCACTTTTTGGGTAGAAAATTTAAAGGTTTTGTTAAAAATGTAACAATCCTGTCAAGGTCATTACAAATGTGTATAATAAATGTTATGTAAATTTTATTATTTTAACATACGAAGCAGATTAGAATTAAAATAAGTTTATTTATATTTGTATCAACACTAAAAAACAAAATTTGAAAGCAAGTAAAGGCATTCACTCAAATCCTACATCTTAGCATCAAGAAAATATTATTTATTAGTAAAAATGTTTAATTAGAACCAGACACATATCATCAATTAAAATATTTGCTAAATTCAAAGAAGTGATTTCCTTGATTTAAAAGGTCTGTATTCGTTAAAATTTGATTAGTCCTTTAAAATTATTCATTTGAATGGTTTTTTTAACAAAATTAACATATTTTTACAATGCACAGTTGTACATTAATTATATCAAAAGTTTTTACAACATTGATTCAGAAAAATAATAAAGTATCTTCAGCGTAAAAAAGAAGATATAAAATAGAAATAAATTTCTTTAAATACTCAAGTTTTTTTTTTTGAAAAATTAAAAAAATGTAGTCAAAATAAATTTTAAAAATAAAAAACAGAACTTTGTTAAAAATTAACGCATGAAGACCCTGAATGCCTATAATTAATTTGTAGCCCATTATTACTTTGTCATTTTAAAATAAAAAAAATTTTCATTTTTTTTTATTTGGTCAAACAATCAGAAGGCAATGACTATAAATTGGAAACAAGCTACTTCACGTGTAGAATTTCACAATATGACATTATTTTTACAGAGATAAGGATGTTACACCATCGCGTTGGTTTGATAAACTTTTCTAGTTTTCATGTTCTCCATTTTTATGACTTTTTAAAAAATTATTGTATACAATCCAAAGTAAATTTATTTATTTGCATCTAGCATAATCGTATCTGTAAAATTTCACCAGTAATTATTAAAATTGTACCAATTGTAATTCAGAGAGACCTTTGAAGTATTTTTTGATTCAGGAAAAAAACTATGCCATTAAAATAACCTTTTTTAGGCACTTAATTTTATACTTACTCAAGTTAATGCGCATTCAGGGAAAATTTTTACAGAGCTTGCTAAATTATTTCAATTTTTTATGAAAACGAATCAAAATATACAACCGAAAAAAATAATATTTAATCGAAGACAGAACTCGCTTGAAAGTTAGCATATGATGACCCTAAATGTGCATAATTAATTTTAAGGTCATTAATTTCTTATCATTTTAAGATAGTGATAAATTCTTTTTTTCTTAACTTTGTTTAAAAAATTAGAAGGCAAGTTTTCGAAAATTGAAACAGACTAGGTCACATTAAGAATTTCTCAACAGAGCCTTGTTATTGTTTCAATAGAGTTGAAAATGTTACACCATTGCGCCGTTTTAAGAAACTTTTCTATTTTTCACGTTTTTTATGCTTATAACTTTAAAAATTATTATATGCAGTTTTAAACAATCTTTTTTACCGCTACAATTTTGTTTATAATGCACTTACGCCCTTAATAACAACATATATTTTTTCGAAAATGATTTCGATTTCACTTTACAGTTGAAAAACAAAAAATGATTTATCGGCCCCTACAAAATATACCATTCCGTTGAAATGAGGGGTCTTCCTAATTTTAACTCATGACTCTCAAATAAGCACCGTTCGAAATCATAGATATGCTTTTGCATAAATTTTATTTTACATCTTGCACTTTTTGATATTTTTT
>JAUELO010000234.1:254178-266154 GCA_032357855.1 Amphibolips quercusostensackenii | reverse complement strand
CCCTGATATCTAATTTCCACAGCTCCCCTTTCTAGCTATTCACCGCTTTCATGATTTTCACCGAGCCGCGCCTTCGAGACATCGATATACTTTAGGTTTCGGTTTAGGCATTACATTGCATCTTACTAAGAGTATTTAGTATTTACATTTACACCTTTTGGGAGCGCCGTCTCAAAGCTCAAATTTCACTTGGTGACGCCCTGACACGGTTTTTTAAAGAAATTATTTCTAAAGGGTTTACCAAGGTCGGTTACACGTGTCTACTTACGCTTTTCAAAGGACTGACGATACGGCCAATCGGGTGTCAGTTTTAAAAAGCTATTCAGAATTTTAGGGTTTCAGGTTGCCTTTGCAAACTGGCTATCTTTCTATTTTTTAGTGGAAGATATTTTCAGACTGTCTCATGTTTAAAGCAAAGCTACATGTACGTTTTTTTATGAAAAATAAGTTTTTCATATAGTTGGATTGGTGATGAAGAAAGAAAACCATCTGCAAGAAATGTAATTAGAAATTATAATTGAGTTCAGAGATAATTAGACCCTAATGAGTCTATCCACATAGGTTCTTGAGAAATCTGGAGAAATACTTAAGGTTATACCTGGAGATAATACTGCGTTTATACTAGCGTACTTTTAATGAAAGGATATATCTACGTTTTTTTTTTTTGAAAAATGAGTTTTTTATATAGTTCGATTGGTAATAATGAAAATAAATTATCTGTTCAAAATGTAATTAGAAATTAAAATTGAATTTGGAGATAATTAAACCCTAATTAGCCTATCCAGACAGGTTTTTGAGAAATCTGAAGAAATACTTGAGTTAATACCTGGAGTCATCATTGCGTTTATGCTGCCATACTTTTGGAAAAAAAGCTCTATCCAGGTTTTTTAATAAGAAATAAGTTTTTCATATAATTGGACTGGTAATGATGAAAAGAAACGATCTGTACGAAATGTAATTCGCAATTATAATAAAATTTTAGGATAACAAAGATTTTAAAAGATTTCACAAAGATTTTAAAGTTATCAATATGTTTTAAAATATTTTAGAAGATTTAACTAAGATTTCAAAGATTCTAAAATATTCAAAAGATATTAAACAGTTTTAAAGGACTTCTTAAATATTTCAAGGGTTTCAAATATTCTGAAAAGATCCAAAATATTTCACAAAGGCGTGTACATCAGGTTTCAAAGATTTCAAACGATTTCAAAAAATCTCACAAGGATTTCTAAGATTTTAAAATATTTTACAGATTTCGAAAGGTTTCAAAAAAGTTCAGAAAGATTCTAAATATTTAAAAATATTCAAGAAGATATAGAAATATTTTAGAAGATTTTTAATGGTTCCAAGGATCTCAGAGATACCACAAGGATGCAAAAGATTTTACAAAGGTTTCAGAAAAATTCCATAGATTTCACAAAGGTGTATATATCAGATTTCTAAACTCGAAACCATTTTTAAAGAACTTACGAAGATTTCAAAAAAAATTTCACCATTCTAAAAGATATCAAATAATTTCCAAAGGTTTCGAAATATTTCAGAAAAAATTCAATAATTTTAAAAGAATGTCAAACATTATTAGACAATTTCAAAAGATTTCACATACATTCAAAACATTTCAAGTTCTTCTAAAGAATTCCCAAAGATTTCAAAAAAGCCTTTAAAACATTTTGGAGGATTTCAGAAAAATTTCAAGGATATTAAAAGTTTTCTAAAATATTTAGCAAATATTAAAAAATTAGACTGAGTTCTCAGAAAAAATTTCAAAGATTTCAAAAGGTTTTAAAAGATTTCACAAAAATTAAAAGACTTCGCAAAAGCATTATATATCAGATTTTAAATATTGTAAAGATTTTAATAGATTTTAACAGATTTTAATAGGTGCCAAAAAATTATAAAAAATTTTAAAAGATTTCACAATGATTTCAAATATTTCAAATATTTCAAAAGAAGTCACAAAGATTTCAAAAAGATTTTAAAGATTTAAAAAGGTTTCAAAATATTTTAGAAAGATTTCCTAAGATTTCAATAAATATTCGATAACTTTAAAAGATTTTACAAATATTTTAAACATTTCAAATGTTTTTAAAGAATTTACAAAGATATCCGAAGAAATTTCAAAAAATTTAAAAGAATTTCAAGCATTTTAGAAGATTTTAAAAGATTCTAAAAATATTTAAAATATTTTGAATGTTTTGAAAGAATTCACAAAGATTGCAGAAAGATTCCAAAGATTTCAAAGGGTGTCAAACGATTTTAGAAAAAATTTAAAGATGCTAGAGGGTTTCGAAAGATGTTAAAAGATTTTAAAAGATTTTACAGATATTTTAAATATTTCAATATTTTAAAAGTATTTACAAAGATATCCGAAAGATCTCAACAAATTTGAAAGAATTCCAAACATTTTGAGAAGATTCTAAAAGATTTTAAAAATATTCCAAATATTTTAAATGTTTAAAAAAAATTCACAAAGATTGCAAAAAGAATTCAATGATTTGAAAATGTTTCAAAAGATTTCAGGAAGAATTTAAAGATTTTAAAAGGTTTTAAACTTTTGATGATCTTGAAAGATTTAACACATATTTATAATATTTTGAATATTTTAAAGAATTTACAAAGATATACGAAAAATTTCAACAAATTTATAAGAATTTTCAACATTTTTCAGAATATTTTAAAATATTTTAAAAATGTTTAAAATATTTCAAATTTTTTTTAAAAATTTACAAAAAATGCAGAAAGGTTTCAAAGATTTCAAAAGATTTTAGAAAGAATTTATAGCTTTTAAAAGGTTTCAAAAGATGTTAAAAGATTTTAAAAGATTTTACAGATATTTTAAATATTTAAATATTTAAAAAGAATTTACAAAGATATCCGAAAGATTTCAACAAATTTGAAAGAATTTCAAACATTTTAAGAAGATTTTAAATGATTTTAAAAATATTCAAAATATTTTAAATGTTTTGAAAAAATTCACAAAAAATGCAGAAAGATTTCAAAGATTTTAAAAGGTTACAAAAGGTTTCAGAAAGAATTTAAAGATTTTAAAAGCTTTTAAAAGGTGTAAGAAGATTTTAAAATACTTTACAGATATTTCAAATATTTGAATATTTTAAAAGAATTTACAAAGATATCCTAAAGATTTCAACAAATTTGAAAGAATTTTAATGATTTTGAAAACATTTCAAAAGTTTTAAAAAATATTTCAAATATTTTAAATGTTTTTAAAAAATTCACAAAGATTGCAAAAAGAATTCAATGATTTGAAAATGTTTCAAAAGATTTCAGGAAGAATTTAGAAATTTTAAAAGGTTTCAAAATTTTGATGATCTTAAAAGATTTTACACATAATAATAATATTTTGAATATTTTAAAAGAATTCACAAAGATATCCGAAAGATTTCAACAAATTTAAAAGAATTTCTAACATTTTTGAGAAGATTTTAAAAGATTCCGAAAATGTTTCAAGTATTTTAAATGTTTTAAAATAATTCAAAAAGAAAGCAGAAAGATTTCAAAGATTTCAAAAGGTTTCAAAAGATTTGAGAAAAAATTTAAAGATTTTATAAGGTTTCAAAGGTGTTGAAGATTTTAAAAGATTTTACGGATATTTCAAATATTTTGAATATTTTAAAGAATTTACAAGGATATCGGAAAATTTCAAAAAATTTTTAAAAATTTCAAACATTTTTATAAGATTTTGAAATTATTCTAGTATTTTAAATGTTTTAAAAGATTTCACAAAGATTCCACAAAGATTTCAATGATTTCAAAAGGTTTCAAAATATTTAAGGAAGATTTCAAAGAGTTTAAAAAATTCAAAAAACTTATTGAAGATTATAAGATTCTACTTGATTTCGAAAGGTTTTAAAAGATTTTTAAGAAATTTTTTAAAGTTTCAAGAAATTTACAAATATTTTTAATATTTCAAAAGAATTTAGAAATATCTTAAGATTTCAAAAGGCTTCAAAAGACTTCAGGAAAATTCCAAAGATTGCTAAAGGTTTTTAGAGATTTTAGAGGATTTCAAAAGAATTCAAAAAAATTTCTGAAAGATTTTAAAGATATCAAAAGGTTTTAAATAATTTCAGAAAATTTAATAAGAATTTTAAAGGTATCAAATGATTAAACAAGTGTCAACAGATTTTGGAAAATTTTAAAAGGTCTCAACAAATTCTTTAAGATTTCAGCAGATTTAAGAGAAGTTTCAAATATTTTAAATATTTCAAAAGAATTTTACAAATATTTCAGAAATATTTAAATGATTTTAAAAAGGTTTCAACAAAATTCAGAAATATTTCAAAGATTTTAAAAGATTTTAAAAGATTTCACAGAGATTTCAAATATTCAAAAAATTTCAAAAGAATTCACAAATATTTTAGAAAGATCTCAAAGATTTTAAAAGATTTCAAAAGATTTAATTATAATATCAAGAATCTCACAAAGATTTTACAAAGATTCAATAGATTTCAGAAAGACATTACGCATGAGGTAGGACGACTGAAAAATCCCGAAAATTTAAATTCCCGACACTGTAAAATTCCTCAATTGGAAAATTCCCAAATAATAAAATTTCCATATAATAAAATTTCCAAATAATAAAATTTCTAAATTCCAACATTCCCGAGTAATAAAATTCCCGAATAGGGAAATTTCTAGAGAATAAAATTCCTAAATTGAAAAATTCTCAAATAATAAAATTCAAGAATTCTAAAATCCTAGAATAATAGAATTCCCGAATTGGCAAATTCAAGCATAATAGAATCTCAAATTGGAAAATCCCGAATAATGAAATTTCCACATAAAAAAATTTGCGAACTATAATATTTCTGAATAATAAAATTCCCTCATAACAAACTTCCTAAATAATAAAATTTCGAATTATAACATTCCCGAATAGTAAAATTTCCGAAAAATAAAATTTCCAAAAAATAATATTCCCGAATAATGAAATTTCCAAATAATGAAATACCCAAATTCCAACGTTTCGGAATAGTAAAATTCGCGAATAATACAATTTCCCAATAATGAAATTACCGAATTCTAACATTTCCGAATAATAAAATGTTAAATTAGAAAATTCCCAAGTAATAAAATTTGCAATTGACACAATCTCCAAATTATAACATTCCCGAAATGGAAAATTCCTGAATATAATAAAATTCCCGAATTGGAAAATTTCCGAAAAATAAAATTGCTAAGCAGTTTATAATTGACTAATTATAAAATATTCGAACTATAAAATTTCGGAATTTTAACAATTAAAAAAAAATTTTTTCATAAATATTATTTATTAAAAATACTATAATCAAACATTTTTAAGAGAAAAATTGTTGTTAATGTTTGAAGTTTTTAAAATTATTGTTTGGATTTAAAATAGCAATAATTTAAAATATATATTTCTATATGAAATTTTTTAAAATTATTTTTGTTTTGAAGGGCCGACTGAAAAATCTCCAGAAAAAATTCCTAACACCGTGAAATTCACGAATCGGGAAATTCTCGAATGATGGGTTTTCCAAATAATAAAATTCCTGAATTATAACATTCCAAAATTATAACATTTCCGAAAAAAAGATTCCCAAATTGAAAAATTCACAAATTATAACACTCCTGAATAATGAAATTCACGATTTGGAAAATTCCCGAAAGATAAAATTGCCAAACAGTAAATAATTGACTAATTATGAAATATTCGAACTAGAAAATCGCGGAATTCAAACAATCAAAATTTTTTTTCATAAATATTATTTATTTATTAAAAATACTATAATCAAATATTTTAATGAAAAAAATTATTTTTAATGTTTAAAGTTTCTAAAATTATTGTTTGAATTTAAAATAACAATAATTAAAAATATATATTTCTAAATTACATTTTTTTAAATTATTGTTATTTTGAAGGGCCGACTGAAAAATTTCGAAAAAAAATTCCTGGCACCGTAAAATTTACGAATCGGAAAATTCTCGAATAATAAATTTTTTAAATAATAAAATTATTAAATTATAAAATTCCCGAATAATGAAATTCACAAATTGAAAAATCCTCGAATGATAAAATTTTTGAACAGTTTTTAATTGCCGAATCATGAAATTTTCAAACAAGAAAATTCCCGAATTATAAAATTCATAAATTTAAGCAATTACAATGCTTTTTTAATATTTTTATTCTTTGAAAGTGCAATAATCAAATATTTAAAAATCATTTAAATGCTTGAACTTCTTGAAAGTATTTTTCGAATTTATAATAACAATAATTATAAATCTGGTTAAAGTTTTCTTTTAATTATTGGCATTTTAAATTCAAACAAGAATTTTGAAAACATAAAAAATTAAAAATATATTTTTTTAATAAAAATATTCAATCATTTTATTTTTATAAAATAAATTATATTATTTAAAAATTCTAATTTTTCATTTCGAGAATTTTACAATTCGGCAATTTTCTGTCGGACTTTTATTATTTGAGAATTTTATTATTCGGGAATTTTTCAATTCAGTTATATTATAAGCTGTTCATGAATTTTATTAATAATTTGAAAATTTCATTATTCGGGAATATTTCGAAATTGAGAATTTTATTATTCAAAAATATAATTATTCGGAAATTTCAATATTCAGGAATGTTCTATTTCGAGAATTTTACAGTGTCGAAAATGTTATTTTTCGCGATTTTTCAATCGACCCGATAAGGTCTCAAAGATTTTGAACAATCCAAAGAGTTTTAAAATTTTGTTGGAGATTTTTAAGGATTTCAGAAAGATTTAAAAATGTCAAAATATTTCAAAGATTTTTGTTAGTGACTTGCAAATTTTATTTTGAATTTTGACATCATCAGCTGGGTTTAAATGCAAATTTTAAAAAAATTGAATTTTAAAATAAGAAAGAGCATTTCTTATACACGTGAAAAGTCAAAAATTTCTATCTTTAAAGTATTTAATTAAATACAACAGTATAAAAATTGTCAACCAACAGAAAATGCAGTAGCTTTTTTTTAATTCATAAAAAATTAGCTTTTAGAAAATTACTAAAAATTATCTCAGGTAATAAATCCAACTTCCTTAAATCCGTAACTGATAAAAAATAGTCCTAATAAAAAATAATATCATGATAAATGAAAAAGTGAATTGTCAACTTTAAAAAAGTATTTAGTAACAAAATTATTAATATTCAGTGTTAAGATTAAAATGAATTAAATATTTCAATCATGATGAAACGTAGTTTAAAATATTGTGTTAAGAAAACTATTTACTCGATTTTTCTTCCGTTCTTATCGTTTCTCAAGTGAATATTTGAACAGCCTTGTATACATTTTATCTCTATTTAATAAAGCAAAATTTTAGTACAGTTTATATCACTATTATGAAGAAAACATGGAGAAATCTTATGATCCTTTCTTAAAGTGCTGAATATTTTTTACTGATAACGAATTTTTACACGTACAGAGAGTTAACTAAGCTTAACCTAAATTACCACCTCAGATACTCTAAAAGAATCAGTCCTCTTGATCTATAGATGAAATGAGGCCAATTCTTGCAATTTCGCTCTTTACCTTCGCGCTTTTCTTCAGTTCCATTGGTAAGTGTAATATTATTATTTTTTGAAACTTTTTATACTCAATAAATTAGAAATTCAATTCTTTAAGACAATTTTTTTACAAACTTTTTTTAAACTTAGTAATTGTCGCTCTCTTGATCAATGTAAGAAGTTAGAACTAAAAAATATTTGAATTGCTAACAACATGGCACAATTACAATTATTATTATTATCATTATTATTATTATTATTGTCAATATTAATAATAACCCGCGGATGCATTCAACTTTATTAAAAGTGCTTTCATTTGCCTAGAAGTTTGGCCAGGGGAGAGGAAAACTGCAGAAAATCACCTCCCGTCTCAAAAAAGTTTCACTTTAATAAAAAAATGATATTAAGAGGTTTCGTAAGACCCATGTAGTTCAACACGTATTTTTCATAAAAAAGGAAAAGTTTTTGTTAATTTTATTCAGAATCCTCAATATTAGCTGAATCGAGTTGAAACTTTACATTTATCTTCGCAACTTGCTATAGAATACAAATAAATAATTACTTTTTGAATATCACCTTCTGTTTGTTTTATAGAGTCGACAGGTTTAACTGTATTTTTTATAGCGTCTCAATAAAAGCCTTGAATAAAAAATTAAGTTTATAAATTGCTCAAAGAATTTATTATTATTTTTAACAAATTTTTATTTTATAAATTATTAGAAAGTCGCGAGTTTTTCGAATTCTTCAACTTATTTTCAACTTTTTCATTTAATTGAGGTAATAATTATTTTAGGTTGACAAACAAATTTTTTAATAATTTATTATATTTTATTATATTGTCTTTAAACAATGCTAAAAAGTTGAAGCACTTTTTTCAGCACACTAATTAAAAAGTGGAAGAAAGTAGAAAATTATAGAAAAAACTGCAATTATCTAGTATTATTCTATGAGAATATTGCGATGAATAATAAATTTCTTAAATAATTATTTATGATAATTTCGTTTATTATTGGTTTGCTCTAGCTAAAAAGTAGATAAGAAGTTAAAATATTCCGAAAAACCGCGATTCTCTAACTTTTTTCGAAAAGAAAATTTCTAAAAACGATAATAAAAAAAAGTTTGAATCACTTCGAAAGATCTTCTTAAGTCTTAGGGATTTCAAAAAGATTTTTAAATCATTTAAAATATCAAAAGATTAAAAATTTGTTAGACCAAACGTAGATTTCTTAAAGATTGTAAGATAAAATTAAGAAGATTTTATAGGATTTTGAAAGGTTTTAAAACAATAAAATATTTTTCTTACAATTACAGGAAAATTTTTCATTGCTTTTTCATTAGAAAATATATAGATATATTTTTAAAAAATTTTCATTAATTCCTCAAATTTTAGAAAAGAATTTGGATCAAATCAAAATTTTTAATTTTTAAGGCTTACATAATTTAAAAAAATCAAATAAGTTTAAGAAATATTCAGAAGTTTTGAAAAGATCCAAAAATAATTTTTAACTTGAAAAGATTCTAACTGATTCAAAACAAAATGTAGGTTCTTGAAGATATTAATCAAAAAATGTAAAAGCACCTCATAGATCTTTGAACATTTCAAGGGAATAAAAGAATTATTTAATAATTCTGCAAAATTTTTTAATGATTTTTCGTTTCAGATAATTTTTTTTTTAATATTTAAAAATTTTTTAACATTTTAAATTATTTCCATCAATTTCACAATAAAATTTAGAAGATTAAAAAGCAGCCTAAAAGTTTTAGAAGGATACGAAAATAATTTTTAACAAACAAAATTAAATAATTTTCAAAGAAAAGATAGATTTTTAAAGATGTCGAGCAAAAAAAATTCATGAGATTTTGAAAAATTTTAAGAGGGTTTCAAGAGAAAAAAACATTTTTTAAATATTTCTGGGAATATTTATAGTTACTCCTTATTACAAAAAAAAAATAATTATAAGAGAAACATTACAAAATATTTTCAAAAATTTAGGAAAAAATGTCAAAAATTTTCAAAAGTGAATCTAAAATATTTCAAGTAAATTCGTTAAATTCTGCAGAATTAAAAAAATCGAATAATAATAATAATAATATAATAATAATTTAACTTGACATTTTTTTTTAAATTTCAAAGCAAAATGTAGATTTTAAAAGATTTTAAACAAAAATGTACAAGCTTTTGAAGAATTCAAAAAAGTTTCATGAAAATAAAAATGTTTTTTTTTATGTTCCTGGGTATATTTAAAGTGACTCCTTTACTACAAAAAATAATTGATAAGGAAACATCTAAAATAATTTTTAAACATTTTCGAAAAAATTTCTAAAATGGTCAAAATAGAATATAGAAGATTTTAAGACAATTATTTTAACTCTGCAGGATTTTAAAAAAATCTAATTATAATATAATAATAATTTCACTTTAAAAAATGTAAATAATTTTTAAACAAAATGTGGATTTTTAAAGATTTTAAGCAAAAAATTCACAAGCTTTTGATAAATTTTGAAAGGTTTCATGAGAATGAAAACATTTTCTTAATGTTCTAGGGAATATTTTAAGTAACTCCTTGCTATGAAAAATTAATTATAAGAAAAAATTTAAAAAGATTTTAAAAAATTTTTTAAAAAATTCCCAAGATTTTCAAAATAGAATCTGGAAGATTTCAATGCGTTTTTTCGATCCTGCAGATTAAAAGAAAGAAATAGAATAATAATAAAATGTAAATTTGTGAATTTGTAAAAATGTAAATTTTTCAAGATTTCTGAAAAAATGTCGAACTTTTTTAAGTGTGAAAGGCCATAAGAAAATAAAAAAGTTTTCTAAAGATTCTTATGATTTTAAAACATCACAAAATATTTCCAAAATCATCAAAAACCAATGAATAAGAAATTTTGAAAAATGAAAAATTATTTTAAAACATTAGAAGATTTTCAAAAATGTATAAAATATTATTTAATTTTTTCCAATGATCAAAAAGTCCTCAATATTGTTTAAATTGACTCAAATTTTGCTAAAATATGGTAAAATTCAATAAAATGAGATAGAAATTTGTGGAAATTTGTTAAAATTTATAATAATACAAATAATATAAATAAAATGAAAAATAAAAAAGTAAAATATGCACATAAAAAATTTGTAGTCTTATTTTTTGGGTTTCTTGTGGAATTCAAATATTTTACAATTTTAACAACAAAGTACAACATTTCTACACCTGTAATTTTTTATTTAAACATGGACTTTCTTGTAAAAAAATGTAAAAAAGCGAACAAAAAAATACAATTAAATGCAAGTGGCTAATTTTTTTTATATTTTTTTGTAAAAAAATGAAAAAGTTAACAATAAAGTATAAGTTTCTATCATTAAAAAATTTGTATAACTTTCGGTTAATATATTTTTTTTACTCAAAAAATAAATTTTGATTAATTCAAAACAATTAGGCAATTATTAATTTTTAAAAAATTGAGTAAGGTATATTTAGTTTTGAAACGATAACTAAATAATTTGAAACTTAAAAATATTGTAAAACGTTTAAAAGAAAAGATACATTTTTAAAGATTTCGAATGTAAAATTTAAAAGCTTTTCGAGCATTTTAGAAGTTTTTGACAGAATTCAAATTTTTAATAAAAATTCCTAGAAAAACAAAAATGAATTTTTTTATTAAATTCCTGGAAAATTTTTTAATTTTTTTTCAAAATTTTTAAGAGAATATTTAAAAATATTTCAAAACAAATTTTGATGTATAAATTAATATTTTTTGGATTAAAATGGTTTGAAATGATATAATTTTTTTAATTTATGAATTTTTTATCGATTTTTCAATTTGTAGCATTGAAAATGATAGCGTGGATTTTAGTTTTTTTTTAAATATTCAAACTGTACAATGTATAAAAGTTAAATTTTTTAATTTTGCAGTTTGAAGGCTTTTAATTATAAAATTTTGTATTTAAAGTGTCGAAAGCTTTTATTTTACACGCATAAATGATTTTGCTTCTAAATTATAAAATTTTTAACTTTAAATTTAAAAGTTTAAAATTTAAAAGTGTATCAGTTTGGGTATTTTAATTTGGAGTTCATTTTTCATAATGAATAGAACTATTTTTATTATTATATTTATTATTTTTATTTTATTATTTATTTTTATTTATTAACCAAGTATTTGATTTTTCAATTGACAAAGGTAAGATTATCAGCCAAGAAGATTAATTTTTTCCAAAGGGCAAGTTTTCCACAACATGCATGAATAATTTCAGTAATAAAATTTTTAACACACAATTCTAGTAAATTTCTGTAGATTCCTGTATTTGTAAATTCTTGTAGGAAATTTAAACTACAATAAAATACAACAATTTACAGTAAAACAGAAAAAAGTACAAAATTAATCACAATCATAAAAACAAAAGTTGTACTTACCGGTAATTTTGCTTGTAATATCTAATTTATTGTATTTACT
>JAUELO010000234.1:192142-206177 GCA_032357855.1 Amphibolips quercusostensackenii | reverse complement strand
GGCGTAAGCGTAACTCACTCAGTCTTAGCCTTTCAATACTAACAGAGATCGAGAAATGTTCTGCAAAACCGATCCATCACAAGTCGCTGATCAATCTCTCTAGCAATCACCCCTGGTGAAGAGCTTCACAAAGTCATCATGTGTAATAGATCATTTAAAAATACGCAAACTGACCGATAATCTCGGAATATTAAAATTTTAAATCACTTGAAATGTGTGCGGTAACGGATTTAACCAAATTTGATTACATCGTTCGTCATTCTTCCCTTATCGTCCGCGCGAGACTAAAAATCTTAATGCAGCAAATGAAACGGGAAAACTGGTGAAAAAAAGCTTTTAGCCCTTGCTCAGATTTCTATTAAACTAAAAATGGTGATTCTCGTCCTTCACATGACGCTTCGCAGCACACCAAAAATATTATCGAGATAAAGCCGACGTTCATCGATCTGCGTTTAAATTCGTTTCGACTTCTGAATGGTATCTTGACATTTCCATTTCTTGGTGGCACTTCGATTGTATATTTAAATGGAACCACCCGTGTTACAGAAACGGAAATGGATTGATACCAGATGTGCTAGTTACACTTGTAAAGTTTTCAATACATTTTCTATCAAAAAAATATCTATATCACTCACAGAGAAGAAGCAGAGTAAATAAAACTACTCAGAAAATGATTTCATCGAATCAACCAAATTTTTATTTGGTTCAACCATAGTGCCAAACAAAATTTGGTTGGGACAAAAAAAGTTGTTGGGTGTTTTAACCAAATATTTTGGTAGTTGTAGTATTTGGTTGATTCAACCAAAAAAATTTGTTTCGGTCAATCAAATGTTTGTTGAAGCAACCAAAATTTATTTTATTTAACCAAATTTTCATGTATATACATTATACAGTTTTTTTTTGGTTTAAGGAATTATTTTTTCTAAGAGTAGAACAAACTTAGAATGATTTTTGGGTGGCTGAAAAACTTCATTTTCAAGGTTCCCTGACTGTTCTTTGATTTTTCTTTAATACATTTTTTTTCCGATCTATAATAGTTAATTTTTTTAGTTAAAAAAATTAATTTTAACCAAAAAAAAAACAAATTTTCAACCAAAGAGGTGAATTGTCAACTAGAACAAAGAATCTTCAAAAAAAAAAAATGATTTTTCAACAAAGTGATTTAACCTTCATTCAAGTAATTCAATTTTCAACCAAAAAAGATGAATTTTCAACAAATAGTGTAATAGTGGATTATTTAACCAAAAAAATTTGATTTAAATTAAAAACAGTTAAATTCAATCAATAAAATGCGAATTTTCAACACCAAAATATGAATTTTCAATAAAAATTTTATTTCCTGACAAAATAGTTCGATTCTCAACACAAAAAGACGAATATTCAATGAAATAATAAAATTTTTAAGTAAAAATATAATCGGCAGGAGAAAGAAACTAAAAAAAAAAAATTCAACATTTCCTTATTTTCCTCTGACTATTTTTTTTTTTTTTTTTTTTTGACAAACAATATTCAAAGACTAGAACTTTAATCTGGTAACAGTTTTACCATAAAACCTTTTGTAAAAGAAGTAAAATAATTTTAAAATTCAGGTAAAAAGATTTAAAACTTATTATCCTTGACAGATATTTAAAGTGGCTCTTGCAGAAATTCCCTGACTTTTATAAGATTTTTTAAATATCCCTGACTTTACCTGACTAATTAAATTTCCTGACTTTTCTCTGATGTTCAGGTTTTTCCTAATCTGCAGCCACCCTATTTTATACTTGCTTGAAAGTCGGGGTAAGCAAAGTAGAATCGTATTATTTTTGGTCCTTCGAGCCGGTCTGTTAACTGTCATGAATTAAAACAGAAACTGAAGTTTTTTTTGCAATCAGCTAACTTAGATTTCTTTGAAATTTGAATAACCTGAGATTTCAGAAATTTGGTCCTTCGAGCCGGATACTATATTCCTTCGTTCTCTCCAGTCAATCCGGGGGGTAGATGAAAACGAATGAGGTACAGCAAGACTTCAGAGGATTCTAACTTGTTTATTCGACTTGGGATATTAATCATCGAGTTATTTTTCATGCCTAGTGAGTACCTAAGTAAATAATGATGCTGCACTATGAATGTCCAGCTCGTCCTTCTGTCTCTTGCATGTCCTGGATGTCCTTTCAGAGTACAAATGAAGCGTGTTCGTCGTCAAGGTACAATGCCTGGGACGTGTTATTCCCCGCGTTTTGCTCGTTCAACTACAGCCTGGTGAGCCAGTCAGTCATATTATTCCGGTACTCGTACCTCATCAAGTTCGTCAGCTTATCCACAGGCACACCCACAAGGCTTGTAATATTCGTTATCAAGACAAAAGGACCCGATATGGAAATTTCGTTAGATAAAGCTGCAGGAAACTGTCGATAATCACTTTGTAGTTTGTTGCCAGAAATTCTGGTTAAATGCGGTACAGAGACTTAACTTTGTTGTGTAATTGTGTTACAAAATTTGACTTTTTTTAGTATTTCCTTCTCAATAAATTAAGTAAAATTATGGATCCAAATCATTTCAACCCACCGAAAAAATAAGTGGGGTTGCCTAAATTATTTCTGTAACCAATAACAGTTGTGTCTCACCCCCTCCCCCAGAGTACGCTTGAAAGAAGTAGGGGTAGACATACACTTTTTTTTTGTAGAAAATTTATCTTTCATAATTGAAAATTTGTCTCTCATGGTGAAAATTTCATCATTTTGGTTATAAAAATACTAACTTTAAATTTTTTCGAGTGAGAGATGCCGCAATGTGATTTGTCACACTTTTGCCAATTTCTTCCGGATTTTTTATTTTTCCGAATAACAAATGCCGCAATGTTTCTTAGTTAAAAATTTATCTTTCTCAATTCGAAATTCGTCTTTTTTGGTAGAAATTCGATCATTTTTTATTTTAAAAATTCTGACTTTAAATTTTATACGGATGAGAGATTTTGCAATGTGACTTAACGCACTTTTGCCAATTTTTTCTAAATATTTTATTTTTCCGAATGAAAGATGCTGCAATGTTCCTTAAATGAAAATTTAACTATAATTGAAAATTTATATTTCTGAATTGAAAACTCAACTCTTTGGGTAAAAATTGCATTTCTCTGATTTTAAAAATGCTGACTTCAAATTTTCTAAAATGAGAGATGTCTCAATGTGATTTTTCGCACTTTTGCCAATCTTTCCCGGATTATATATTTTTCCGAGTGAAAGATGCCGCAATGTTTCGTAAATGGAAATTTAATTATCGTTAAATATTTACTTTTCTAAATTGAAAACTCGTCTCTTTATGTCTAAATTTCATGTTTTTGTCATAAAAGTGCAAACTTAAAATTTTCCTGAATGACAGATGCCGGACTTTTGCCAATTTTTTCCGGATTTTTTATTTTTCCGAATGAGAAATGCCGTAATGTTTCTTAGTTGAGAATTCAATTATCGATTAAAATGTATCTATACACATTCAAAATTCATCTATTTTGGTGAAAATTTCACCTTTTCGATTTTATAAATGCTGACTTCAAATTTTTTACAAATGAGAGATGCCGCAATATCACTTGTCGCACTTTTGCCAATTTTTTTTTAATATTTTATTTTTCCGAATGAGAGATGCTGCAATGTTCCTTAAATGAAAATTCAACTATTGTTGAAAATTTATATTTCTGAATTGAAAACTGATCTCTTTTGGTGAAAATTTTATCTTCCTGATTTTAAAAATGCTGAATTTTGATTTTCCCGAAGTAGAAATGCCGCAATGTGATTTTTTGCACTTTTGCCAATTTTTCCCGGATTTCATATTTTTCCAAATGAAAGATGCCGCAACGTTTCGTAGTTGAAAATATAACTATCGTTAAATATTTATCTTTCTAAATTAAAAAATCGTCTCTTTTTGCAGAAATTTTATGTTTTTAGTTATAAAAATACGAACTTAAAATTTTTCCAAATGAGAGATGCCGCAATGTGATTTGTCACGCTTTTGCCAATTTTTTCCGGATTTTTTATTTTTCCGAATCAGAAATGCCGCAATGTTTCGTAGTTGAAGATTCATCTTTCTCAATTAGAAATTCGTCTCTTTTGGTAGAAATTTGATAATTTTTTATTATAAAAATTCTGACTTTAAATTTTTTACAGATGAGAGATGCTGCAATGTGAATGACGCACTTTTGCTAATTTTTTCTGAATATTTTATTTTTTTGAATGAGAGATGCCGCAATGTTCCTAAAATGAAAATTCAACTATCATTGAAAACTTATATTTTTAAATTGAAAACTTAATTCTTTGGGTAGACATTGCATTTTTCTGATTTTAAAAATGTTGAATTCAAATTTTCCAGAATGAGAGAAGTCGCAATGTGATTTGTTGTTCTTGTGCCAATTTTTCCTGGATTTTATATTTTTCCGAATGGAAGATGACGCAATGTTTCGTAGTTGAAAATTTAACTATCGTTAAATATTTATTTTACTGAATTTAAAACTCGTCTCTTTATGTAGAAATTTCATTTTTTTGGCCGTAAAAGTGCAAACTCAAAATTGTCTGGAATGAGAGATGCCGCAATGCGATTTGCCGGACTTTTGCCAATTTTTTGCGGATTTTTTATTTTTTCGAATGAGAAATGCCGTGATGTTTTTTAGTAACAAATTCAACTATCGCTGAAAATGTATCTTTACAAATTTAACATTGATCTATTTTGGTAAAAATTTCTTCTTTCTGATTTTAAAACTGCTGACTTTAAATTTCTTACGGATGAGAGATGCTGAAATGTGACTTGACGCACTTTTGCCAATTTTTTCTAAATATTTTATTTTTCCGAATGAGAGATGCCGCAATGTTTCTTGAATGAAAATTCAACTATCGTTAAAAATTTATATTTCTGAATCGAAAACTGATCTCTTTTGGTGAAAATTTTATCTTCCTGATTTTAAAAATGCTGACTTCAAATTTTCCCTGAAGTAGAAATGCCGCAATGTGATTTTTTGCACTTTTATCAATTTTTCCCGGATTTAATATTTTTCCGAATGAAAGATGCCGCCATTTTTCGTAGTTGAAAATTTAACCATCGTTGAATATTTGTTTTTCTGAATTAAAAACTCGTCTCTTTATGTAGAAATTTTATGTTTTTGGTCATAAAAATGCGAACTTAAAATTTTCCTGAATGAGAGATGCCGCAATGTGACTTGCCACACTTTGGACAATTTTTTCCGAATTTTTTATTTTTCCGAATCAGAAATGCCGCAATGTTTTTTAGTTGAAAATTCAAGTATCGCTAAAAATGTATATTAACAAATTAAACATTCATCTATTTTGGTAGAAATTTCTTCTTTCTGATTTTAAAAGTGCTGACTTTAAATTTCTTACGGATGAGAGATGCTGCAATGTGACTTGACGCACTTTTGCCAATTTTTTCGGGATTTTATACATTTCGGTATAAGAGATGCCGCAAAATTTCTTAGTTGAAAATTTATTTTCATCAACTAAAAATTTGGCTTTTTTGGTAGAAATTTTATCTGTTTTGGTTATAAAACTGCTGAATTTGAACTTTTCCAAATGAGAGATGTCGCAATGTGACTTGTCGCACTTTTGCCAATTTTTTCTGGATTTTTTATTTTTGCGAATGAGAGATGCCACAATGTTTTTTAGTTGAAAATTAAATTATCGTTAAAAATGTATCTTCCTTAATTAAAAATTCATCTCTTTTGGTAAAAATTCAATCTCTTTTGGTTATAAAAATCCTAGCTTTAAATTTTTCCGAATGAAAGATGCCGCGATGTGACATGCCGCTCTTTTGCCAATTTTTCCGGATTTGTTACTTTTGCGAATGAGAAATGCCGCAATATTTCTCAGTTGAAAATTTAACTATGGTTGAAAATTTTTCTTTCTCAATGCAAAATTTATCTCTTTTAGTAGAAATTTAATCTTTTTCGGTAATAAAAATGCTAGCTTCAAATTTTTGCAAATAAGAAATGCTGTAATGTGACTTGCCGCACTTTGCCCATTTTGTGCGGATTTCTTATTTTTCCGAGTGAGAGATGCCGCAATGTTTTTTAGTTGAAAATTAAAATATAGTTTAAAATTTATCTTTCTAAATTGTAAATTCATCTCTTTTGGTAGAAATTTAATCTCTTTTGTTTATAAAAATGCTAACTTTGAATTTTTCCGAATAAAAGATGCCGCAATGTGACTTGCCGCACTTTTGCCAATTTTGTACAAATTTCTTATTTTTCCGGGTGAAAGATGCCGCAATGTTTCTGAGTTGATAATTCAACTATCGTTTAAAATTTATCTTTTTAAATTAAAAATTAATTTTGGAGGAGGGGGGGTAAGAATTTAATCTTTCTGGTTTTAAAAATATTGCCTTCAAAATTTTTCCGAATGAGAGATTCGGCAATGTGACTTGTCGCACTTTTGCCAATTGTTTCCAGATTTTAAATTTTTCCGAATGAGAGATGCCGTAATGTTTCTTAGTTGAAAATTTAACTATCGTTAAAAATTTATTTTTACAAATTGAAAATTTATATATTTTGGTGGAAATTTTCATCTTTTTGTTCACAAAAATGATTACTTCAAATTTTTTCGAATAACAGATGCGGCAATGTAATTTGCCGCATTTTTGCCCATTTTTTCGAATATTATATTTTTCCAAATGAGAGATGCTGAAATATTTCTTAGTTAAAAATGTGTCTTTTTTGATTAAAAATACATCTTTTTCGGTACAAATTTTATCTTTCTGGTTTTAAAAATAATGACTTAAAATTTTTCGGAATGAGAGATCTCGCAATGTGATTTGTCGCACTTTCGTCAATTTTTTTCCGGATTTTATATTTTTCCGAAGGAGAGATGCCGCAATTTTTCCTAGTTGAAGATTCATCTTTATCAAATAAAAAGTCGTTTCTTTTGGTAGAAATTTAATTTTTTTTTGTCATAAAACTGCTGAATTTGAATTTTTCGGAATGAGAGATGTCGCAATGTGATTTATCGCACTTTTGCCAATTTTGTCCAGATTTAAAAAGTTTCCGAATGAGAGATGCCGCAATGTTCCTTGGTTGAAAATTCAACTATCCTTAAAAATTTATTGTTCTGAATTAGAAACTGATTAATTTTGGTATAATTTCATCTTTTTGGTTATAAAAATGCTGTCTTTAAATTTTTCTGAATAAGAGATGCCTCAATGTCACTTGTCGCACTTTTGCCAATTTTTCCGGATTTTTATTTTTCCGAATGAGAGATGCTGCAATGTAATTTGCTACCAGGGTCCCTTAATGCAACATTAAAACAAATTTTGTTCAAAAAGTTTTCTACTTTAATTAAAAATTAAACTGTTTTGTTGAAAGTTCGTCTTTTTGCTTGAAAATTCACCAGTTAAATTAAAAATCCGTTTATTTTCTCAAAAAAAAAACGTATTTTTGGAGAAAATTAAGCCTCTTATTTCAAACTTTAAATATTTCATTGCTAATTTATTTAATTTGTTAAAAATTCTTATTTTTTGGTAGAAAATCAATTTTTTGGTTAAAAATGCAACTTTTTGTCTGAAAATTTATCTGTTTTAGTTGAGGATTTAAGTATTTTATTGAGGGCTTGTTTGGTATTATTCAACCCCCAACATTTTATTCAAACCCAAAATTTCACTTTAAAATGCCTTAACTGCAACAATGCAATTATTTTGTTAAAAATTCATCCTTTTTAATGGAAAATTCAACAGTTTTGTTGAAACTTAGTTTTCTTTATGCTTTAAAATTTAAAAATTGAATCAAAAATTCATTTATTTTGTTAACAAATCGTCTTTTTGGAAGAAAAATAATACTTTTAGTTCAAAATTTAACTATTGTGTTGAAAATGTATTAAATTTGTTGCAAATTCTTCTTTTTAAAAAAAAATTTAATTTTTTTGTTAAAAATGTAGCTTTCTGTTTGACAATATTATTACAATATTATTAGAAAATTCATACCTTCAGTTGAAAACTGAAATTTTTAATTAAAAATTCGTTCTTTTGGTTACGATATAATTTTTGAACTGAAAATGCAATTTTTTGGTTGAAAATTAAAATGTTGGGTGGAAATGAACTTTTTTCTTAATAATTTGTTTTTTCTGGTTAAACTTAATTGTTTTGATTCAAATAAAAATCTTTTTCAGTTAGAATGTCCACTACTACATTTTTGGTTAAAATTTATCTTTGTAGGTCGAAAATTCAGCTTCCTGGTGGAAAGTTGAACTAGCTTGTTGAAAATTCGGGTTCTTGGTTAAAAAATAATTCTATTAACTGAAAATTTGACTATTTGATTACAAATTCAACGTATTGGCTGAAAATAAACTTTTTTGTTGATAATTAATATTTTTGAATTGAAAATTGAAATGTTTTGCTGGAAATTCGTCTCATTTGTTCAAAAATTTCGTCTATTTGGTTTTAGTGATCAGGGAAAATTTCTTGAATTCCGTACTTAAAACTCTACACGCGCTATAACTTAAAGAGTTGTGGAAAAAGTGTGATATTTGCAAGAGAGAATATTTGAAATCTTCTCCTTAATTTAAGTTTATGATAATTAAGAAATCTCTACTGGTTTCTGAATTACGACAAAAATCTTCGAAGGGTGCGTCGTGTTCTAGACTTTTGAAGTGATCAAGGAGAATTTCTTCGATTACGTACTTGAAATTTTACTCAGCCTATAACTTAAACAGTTGTCGAAAGAGTGTGATATTTACAGGAGACAATATTTGAACTCTTATCTTGAATTTTAGCCAACGAAACTTGAAAAATCTCTGCATGGTTCCTGAATTATGACTAAAATCGTCGAAGTGTGTCTGCAGCGTGTTCTAGACTTTTGAAGTAATCAAGAAAAATTTTTCGGATTTCATACCTCAAATTTAAAATGTGCTATGACCTAGGAAATATGTGACGAAAATCTAAAATTTTCAGGATGGAATTCTTAAAATCTGATCTTCAATTTGAGTCAATGCAGCTTAAAGAATCTTCACAGGGTTCTGAACTATGACCACAAACTTCAAAGCGCATCTACGTCGGGTTGTAATGTGTTTCAGTAACCGCGGAAAATCTCTCAGATATTGTACCTCAGATTCAACTTGTGCTATAACTTAACAAGGCAGTGGAAAAATATTTAATTCACAGGAGGTAATATTTAACATCTTCTGTGTATTTAAACCAATGAAACTTCAAAAAAATTTTTGGTTTCAGAATTATGATCAAAATCGTGGATGTGTGTCTGTATAAGTTTTAATTGGTTTCAGTGTTCAAGGAGAATTTCTTGAATTTTGTACTTAAAATTCTACTCGCCCTATAACTTAAAAAGTTGTGGAAAAAGTATGATATTAGCAGGAAACAATTTTGAAAATCTCTTCTTCAATTTAAGTTAATGATACTTGAAAAATCTCTGCTGGTTTCTGAATTATGACTAAAATCTTCGAAGGGTGCGTCGTGTTCTAGACTTTTAGAGTGATCGAGGAGTCGGATTTCATACCTTAAATTCAACGCGTGATATGACCTAAGAAAGCTGTGACAAAAATTAAAAATTTACAGAACGGAATATTCAAAATCTCATCTATAATTTGAACCAATGAGACTTAAAAAATCTTCACAGGTTTCTAAACTATTGCCACAAAGGTCAAAGCGCGTCTACGTCGAGTTGTAATGTATTTCAGTGACCGCGGAAAACCTTTCAGTTTTTGTACCTTAAATTCAACTTGTGCTACAGCTTAACAAAGCTGTGGACAAATATTGAATTTACAGGAGGCAATACTTAAAATCTTTTTTTGTATTCAAGGCAATGAAACTTCAAAAACATTTTTGGTTTCAGAATTATGATTAAAATTGTCAATGTGTGTCTGTATAAGTTTTAATTGGTTTCAGTGAACGAGGATGATTTCTTAAATTTCGTACTTAAAATTGTACACGCGCTATAACAAAAAGAGTTGTGGAAAAAGTGTGATATTTGCAGGAGACAATATTTGAAATCTTTTTTTCAATTTAAGTTAATGATACTTAAAAAATCTCTACTGGTTCCTTAATTCAGACTCAAATCGTCGAAGGGTGCGTCGTATTCAAGACTCTTGAAATGATCAAGGAGAATTTCTCGGATTACATACCTTAAATTCAACGCGTGAAATGCCCTAAGAAAGCTGTGACAAAAATTAAAAATTTACAGAATGGAATATTTGAAATTTCATCTACAATTTAGGCCAATGAAACTTAAAAAATCTTTACAGGTTTCTAAACTATAGCCATAAACGTCAAACCGCGTCTACGTCGTGATGTAATGTGTTTCAGTAACCGCGGAAAATCTTTCAGTTTTTGTACCTTTAATGTAACTTGGGGTATAACATAACAAAGCTGTGAAAAATTTTAAAATTCACAGGAAACAATTCTTGAAATCTTATTTTGTAAATGCCAATAAAACTTCAAAAACATTTTTGGCTCCTGAATTATGATTAAAATCGTGAATGCGTGTCTGTATAAGTTTCGATTTGTTTCAGTGATCGAGGAGAATTTCTTGGATTTCGTACTTTAAATTCTACTCGTGCTTTAACTTTAAAAACTTGTAAAGAAAATGTGACCAAAAATTTTATATGACCAAAAACTTTGATTCTTAACTTTTTAGTTATTTTTGTGATTAAATATCTGTCCTACATCAAAACAATGGCCCAAATTGAAAGCTTCAAACTTTTCCTACTTAAAAAAAGAAAAAAAAAACCGTTCAAATTCTTCTTTTTCAAATCATAAAATTATCTTTTCAATAATCTAGTAACAATTATAAGAAAAATATAAAAATATTCTTATCGTAATTATTGAAATGTGTAAAAAATCAGCCCGAAACAATGATTAATTTCCATAAGAAATCATTTGTTTATCAAAAAAGTGAATTTCTTTTAACGGTAATTCTACAATTTTGGCTAACCAAAGATAATCGAAAGTGAGTTTTTATGAATAAATTGCACTAAAGTGCCAACAGTATAAAAATCTGTGGTCATCATTTTTTTTAAATATAAAAAAGTTCGTGTAGAATTGTTTTCTTACATAGCACATAGAAACACTTGTTCATCTCCGCGGCAAACTGCAAAAAATATTTTAATTTGTAGAGGGATTATTATCAAGGTTTTTATACCTTTATATAATTATATAAAAAAATTAATAAGTGTGCTAAGGGAAGTAAAACTCACTATTTCGGCTTCAGTTTCGGGAGCTTTAGATCTCGAGAACACAGCTGCGATGACTTCAAACATGAAAATATACATATTTATTAATTAAACAAAAATTAAAATTTTTAAGATCTTAAAGTTGTTCTAAGTTCTACTCGATGAGAAAAACTATTGCTCAAGACACTTTAACAATAGTCTATTGAAAATTTACAGCTATGAAAAAAACGGATACACAAAAGTTGGTCAACGAAAAATAGTAGGATTTTCAATCATGCAGTTGAATTTTAAAGCCAAAAAGAAGAATGTTACATAATACAGTTAAATTTCTACCGAAAAAGTTAAATTTTATCACAATAATTAAATATTTAATAAAATTTTTAATTTTTAACTGATAAGGTGAATCTTCAAAAAAAAATGTTAACAGAGAAGTTCAACATTCAATCAAGTAGAGGAATCTTCGAAAAAAATATGGATTCACAACGAACAATATAAAAGTTATATTCTTAACAAAAAAAAGAAATTAAAATTTTTAAATAAAGAACAGTCGAGTTCAACTAAAGTAATGAATACGCAAGTAAAAATTAAAAAGTTGATATCTAAACCAAAATATTTTACTTTAAAAAAATTCGGTTCAAATCCAACAAAAAAAGACAAAATAAAAATTGAATCCTCATCTAAAAAATATTTTTTAACCAAACAGTTGAATTTTAAACTAAAACATTAAAGTTTCAACAAAATATGGAATAGTTAAATTTGCAGTTGAAAAAATTGATTTTCAATAAAAAAAACGAAAAAAAATTTTCAACAAAACAGTTAAATTTCTAAACAAAGAAATAAATCTTAAAATTATTCAAGGCAAATTATTTCTATAAAGTTTTCTAAAAAATTAAAATTTTCTGTGGAAGATTCAAAAAAAGTGCAACAGAAAAAATTTTTGAAAATCGAAAACAGAGCCCTGTTGAAAAGTAGCACACTAAGAGCCTAAATGTCTATAAGCAATTTGGAGGCCATCGATCCATTGTCATTTCAAGGCTCACGTAAGAGGCAGAGTAACCCAGAAAAACTCATCTGAAAAAATCAGTTTCGAGTGCTAGCGCATCGAATGGTTATCGGGGGGCAATTTTTTTCCTACAGGAAAATCGAATTCATATTTAAGGGGGAAAGTCCCTTGGAATCGTCAACATTTGCAGTGAATATTATTAAATTAATAAAATAACGCATTTCCAACTTCCAGAAAAAAGGAGAAAGAATCTATGTTAACAGCGCCACCTGGTCTCGCGATCAAGCACTAAAATCGATTTAAATTGACTTCTGTCCCCATGCTGAAAATAGAAAAATGATTTAAACATAAATTTTACATTCAATAATTCAAAGTTGATGCAAGAATATAAAAGATTCCTTTGTTTGAGACGGATTGATTGACCTATAATATTAATATATTTTATTAAAGGGTAAAAAAGTTATTGCTATTTATATTATATCAAAAATTGATTTTTATAGTAAGGATTTTCCCATTCTCGTAACGTTAAGTTGATGTGAGAATAGTAAAGATGTGTTGATTCGAGAGAAATCGATTGACTTATGACGTTGATACATTTTATTGAAGATTAAGAAAGCTATGGTGATGCATACAATTTAAAAATACGGTTTTTTATAGTAAAACTTTTTGCATTAACATAATTCAAAACTAATGCAAGGATATAAAAGATATTTTGGCCCAGGACGAAGTGATTCACCTATAATATTAATACATTTTATTATAGAGTAAGAAAGTTATGGTCATTTATATTATATTAAAAATCGATTCTTATAGTAAAAATTTTTTAGACGCATAACTTAAAGTTGAGGTCAGAAAAGAAAAGATGTGTTCATTTAAAATAAATAGATTAAACTATATTATTAATACATTTCATTGCAGAGTAAGATAGCTATGGTACATAATATTTGAAAAAACGGTTTTTATAGTAAAATTTTTTCATTAACATAAATTAAAATTGATGCAATAACGGAAAAGATATCGTAATTCTAGTCAAATTTATTGACCTCTAATATTAATACACTTTATCATTTATTATTATTATTATTATCATTATGTTATTCATTGTTATTTATTTTATCATTATTTATTATTCATTAGTTTATATTAGTTATCTATTTCTAATGTTATTTAATAATAATTATTAATACACTTTACAGAAACATCTGTTGTAAACAGAAAAACTTATTTTTGAACATAATTCAAAGTTGAAGTATGAATAGAAGACTTTTTTTATCATAAATTTTCAAATAAAATAATTCTGACAATTTTCGTGAAAAAAAGCATAATGCTAGGAAAGAAATAGGGTGACAGAATTTTCCCCTCCCTTTCTACAGCTCGAAAATTTACCATTTCAAATACAAAATTTGATTTGTCTAATTTTTCATTGTTTAAAAAATTTTTTTACTATTATTTTGTAATTTTGTATTTTTTGTACATTTCTATTCTTGCATTAATCAAAATGAAAAATTTAGTTTGTCTCTTATTTTAAAAATCACTAATGTTTCCTCTATAGGAAAGCAAATCCATTTGCTAACGGGAAGCAAAGTGCTTGTGAAATGAGCGCCATACATAAAGTGTAGACGCTCGAGATCAAATTCACAGCTAGTTTCTATTTTGAATATGGCGCCGAAAGTCCATTTAAATCGATTTCAGTAATCGACCGTGAGACCAGGAGGTGCTGTTAAGATAGTTTCCGTTTATTTTTTTTTCTGGAAGTTGAAAATGCGATATTTTGATAATTTATTAATATTTATCACAAGTATTGACGATCACGAGGGACCTTCTCCCTCAAATATGAATGTCAGCTTGCTGGAGAAAAAAATGTCCCCTCGATAACCATTTTATGTAC
>JAUELO010000234.1:115524-126230 GCA_032357855.1 Amphibolips quercusostensackenii | reverse complement strand
CAGGATTTCACAAAGATTTCAGTGATTTACCAAATATTTCAACAACTTCAAAAATTTTAACAAATATTCAAATAATATTTTGTATATTTTGCAAATATTTACGAAAATTTCAGAAAGCTCACAATGATTTTCCAATGAAAATAAACATTTCAAAAATTTCACAAATATTATCAGATATTTCAAATGTTTCGCAATGATTCCAGGTACATTAAAAAGATTTCTCAAATGTTTCAATTATTTAACAAAGTTTCCAAATATATTTCAGAGAGCGCACAAAGATTTCAATGATTTAACAAATATTATCAAATAATTTTGAAATATTTCAAACAATTCGCAAAGATCTTCAAAGATTTCACAAATAATTTAATGGTTTCCTAAAGGATGCACGAAGATTTCAATGATTTCCTGAAAATTTCAATAACTTCATTAATACTTCTAAATATTTCAAAAATACTTCAAATATTTTCAAATATTGCAGAAAGATTACAATAATTTTCCGAAGATTTCAAAGATTTTACAAAAATTGCAAAGATTTCGAATACATTAAAAAGGTTTTTCAAATACTTCAATTAGTTTACAAAGATTTCAGGTAGATTTTTGAAAAAATTCAAACGATCAAAAGAATTTAATCATTCGATTTCAGAGATAACCGGCAAGCGTGGCCAAGCGCCTTGTGCTGATGAGAAAATCTCGACTGCGCAAACGCAGTTGAGATTTTCCGAACGGATGGCAATTCCTCTATTCCAGCTCTGAAAAGATTCTAGAAATAAAAGTAAAGCCTCTCGAAAGTAAATGCGAAAACCTAATGCGTCTATTTTGAAATTTTTAATTTATGTTTTAAGAAATTTTATTTTGTTGATAGTATTTTTGTCGAATTCTTACTCATTTATTACGTTATTCTCTTTAATTATTACCTTCCACCTATAACATTGCCCGCCTTGCAAAATGGCAGTGCCACTATGCATTTTTTAATGTACGTTACATAATATATCTCTCAAAAATTATTAAATAATACTGATACTAGAAGAACTTATGCCAAAGCGTCACTATATTCAAATTTCACCACAATTTTCGGTAATGATTACCGAGCCAATTTTCTACGTGCAGATAGGTTGGGACCAAATAGTTGACATCTGCTAAAGATTAAAACTTCACAATCGATAAAACTTGTAATTTTATAATAACTTATTTTTAAATAAAAAATTCGGAATCCGTCGATCTTAACAAATACAGGCATATAAAATTTTCCATAAAAAGATTAAAGATCTCGGTTTCTGCAAGTATATAGTCAACCGCTGGAGATAGAAAACAATGGACAACATTTTTAGATTTTCCATCAAAAGAACACGATTATTGCAGATGAACAGACTTATCAATGCATACAAAATAAATACAATGAAGATAAATAATATAAACATTCTGTAAAATTTAAAGCGGATTAGTGATGACCCTTGGAGTCCTTGGAAACCTTTTGGCTTGCCTTCAAGTTATAAATCTCTCAGGTACTTTTCAGAACAAATGATTTTGTCTCAAGACATCAATTTTTGTCTCTAAGACCAAAATATTCATCCTAAGACATCAAAAATGGCCTGGTTCCGTCTCACGAGCTGGACATACCGTATAACTTGAAATCGGCTTGGATTAGTCTTTACTCAAGACAAATCCAAAACCAAATATTTTCACCAGGTGTGTTCTATTCTCTCATCGTTTTGGACAATATTCCATATTGTTCTCTTCTCCTTTCCTTCAAACACCATAATTTTTGTTTTATTTACGTTAATTTTGAGGCCCATGTTCTTCATGCTTGTATTCAGTTTGCTCGAAATTCTTTGCAACTCTTTAGTTGAATCTACCATAACAACCTTACCATCTGCGAACGCTAACCCACGTGCACTTACTGTCCCGAGATCCACACCTTCGACGAAGAGGACCATTCTTAGACACTTATCCATGAATATAATAAACATTAAACGGCCATGAGAACATAACACATTTTTGCCTAATCAAAAATTAGTCTCGACAACTTTCATTTGAATTTTGTCAGCTTCCTTTAAATATTTTGGGTACAAATCGGTCAATATTTGTTGGAAAAAACAAAAAAGTTCATTTTTTCCCACGCAGTGGGGTGAAATTGGAAAACGAGGTTCAAAATGACATTTAGAACGTAATTATGAATCGGTTATAAATTTTTTTTAAATCCAGGACTAAATTATTCATAAAATGGTGTAAGTAGATTTTTCATTTCTTTGTTAATTATATTTTTATGTTAATGCAAACAGCGAAAAAATGGTCGATTTTTTTTATTTCGTTTTTTATCTTCTAAACAAAATTGTTCTAATACTTGCTGTCCCTTAGATCTAATGCTCAGGGTTTCAGTGAAGATAAAAATTGTCAGCTTGCAAAGTTAATTATTATAAACAAATTGTATTAACAAATAATTCGCATCAGGGGTTATTTGTCTTTAAATTATATTTCTGCTCTCAAATCGCTTGCTTTCATCGTCAGGATGATACGTATCTATTAAGATTTTGAATTTGTTTATTTTATAAACAAATTATATAAACAAATGCAAGTCTCGGGCGTTTTGAGGCGAAAAGAAACCTTTTTTCCTCCGACCTTGTTGCAATTATATTGACAATGATGTTTTCTAAAGAAATTTTTGCCACTCATTAATATTTATTTATTCATTTATTTATTTTATGAACAAATTATGTAAACAAATGTAAATTTTTGGCGTTTATAGCAAAAAGAAGTCCTTTTTTCTTCTGAACTTACTGAAATTATATTGCCAATGATGTTTTCTAAAAAAAATTTCACCACTCATCAATATTTGCTTGTTTCATAAACAAATAAGATACAAAAATGCACATTGAAGGCATTTTTAAACAAAAAAAATCATACCCCTGTGTTTTAAATCCAAGGAACAAAAAGTATTTTAAAAAATTTGTCTAGAAGATGAAAAATGAAATAAAAATTTCGACATTTTTTGCACTGTTTGCAATAATATAATAGTTAAATAAAAAAACAAATAAAAAATCTAATATCACAATTTTCTAAAAAGTTTAGTCCTGAACGCGAAACTCTAAAAAAGCTCATAAAATTAAAAAAAAGATTTCGAGTCTAATTTTTGATTTTGTCTTTAAAATTCTTATAAATAAACAAATATGACGAAAAAATTTTAATTTTATTTATTTGACGTTCACGGTGCTCGTAGATAATAAATAACTTATTATGATCACCGTGTTTTATAGATTTACGTTACACAATAAACAAAAAATGTTTAAAAACGAATTATTTGCTGAAAGTGTGTTTTCTATACTTAATAATAATCTTACGTTTTTTTAAGGCTTATTGAAAGAAAGTTAAATAAAAACAATATTATAGTAAAGAAAATTTCTTTGAAGATTATTTTTGTTATTATTATAAAAAATGTATCAAACAAATACATTATTCAGGCATTTGCCAACAGAAAAATTCGTTTTTCGATGTCAGTTTTTTAAATTAGAAACCATGTGATCATTTCAGCAAAATCTACAATTTTTTGATAAATTCTATGATTTTTTAAACAAATATAATATACAAATGCATTTTTTGGGCATTTGTCGACGGAAAAATTAGTTTTTTTAATGTCGGTCTTTTCAAATAGGAACTTTATGATAATTTTAGCAGCATTCGTGAGTAGTTAATGAATATTATGTTTTATAAACAAATTTAATCAACAAATACATTATTCGGTCATCTGTCGACGTAAAAATTACTTTTTTTTATTTCAGTCGTTTTAATTGGGAACTTCATGATAATTTCAACAAAATTCATAAATAATTAGTTAATGGATTTTTTAGATTCTTTTTTAAAAGTTTAATGAACAAATGCATTATTCGGACATTTGTCAAAAAGAAAAAAACTGCTTTTTTCTGCAATGTCAATCCTTTTAATTTCGAAGACAATAGTAATTTTAGCAAAATTAATAATTAGTTGATTAAATTTAGGTTTCTTTAAACAAAATTATTAAAAAATGCATTATTCGGGAATTTGTCGATAAAAAAATTCGTTTTCTCTGATTTCATTAGTCCATTTAATTGGAAACTTTATGATAATTTCAGCAAAATTCATAATTTGTTGATTTTTTTTTCAAAAAAATTTAATTAAAATATTCACTTTTGGGACATTTGTTGACAAGTAAATTAGTTTTTTCCAATGTCAGTCCTTTCAATTGAAAACATTAATTTTAAAGAAGACATCAAATTATTCAACTTATCATGAATTTTGCTGAAATTATCGTGAAGTTTCCAACTAAAAGGACTGGCATTGAAAAAAACTGATTTTTCTGTAAAAAATTGCCGAGTAATTGATTAATTTATTAAATGTGTATATTAATGTGTATGTTAATTATGTTCGAATCTTCTCAAAACCCATTTTAATTTCATTAAGAATATGAAAATATAAATAAATAATTATTTTAAAAATTTTAAGGGATAAACTTTAAAATTAATATTATAAAATAATACTTCTAAAATATAATTTAAAATATAATTTAAAATTTCTATTTTTAAAAAATAACTTTTTTCAAATAACTCAAATTTCCCCTGAAATGTGTTTAAATCATGAAAAATTTAAAAAAAAGTATCTTGAAATCTTCCAGCTTCGTTTCCCAGTGTTTTTCAGAAATCTTTGGAAATATTTTTTGAAATTAAGAATCGTTTAAAATTTTCGCGAGAAATCTTAAAAAAAGTTTTTTCATTTCTTGATAGTTCTCAAAATTCTTGAAGAACTTGGAAATTTTTTTTTGAAATCTCCAAAAATCTAGATTTTGTTTAAAATTTTTTGAAATCTTCTCAAAATTCCATAACCTTCTAAATATATTTTTAAGCTATCTTAATTTTTCCTTAAATTGAGTTAATACTCTGCATAATAAAAAAAGTGTTTTAAAATCATCAAGATTTTTTTTTGACAAATTCAGAAATCTTTTAAAATGTTTAAAAAACTTTTTTGATATTCTCTTAAAATTAATTATTGTGAACAAAAAATCATTTTTAATTTTTAAAATTTATAAAGATTTACATTTTGTTTTTATTGAAATATTTTCAAATTTTCAATTATTTTTGTATTTTTTCAAAAATCCTAAATATTTTAGATTCGGTCTTCGATTTTAATTCTTATGATCTGAATTTTTCCTGGAATGTTGAAAATCTTTTCTGAAAAAAATTGTCTTAAAATCTTTTAGATTTTTCATAGATTTTTAGAAATCATTTAAAGTATTATTTTTCAAAACAAAAAAACATAAAAAATTTTTCCAGGAATCTTCAGAAAATTTGTATTCCCTTGAAACCTTTCAAAATTCTTCAAATTTTCAAATCAAGGTTTCAAAATCTGCCGAAATAAACATTTTTTGTTGAAGTTTTTTTTTAATATTAAGATTGAGATTATTTTCGAATCTTTTCAAAATTTCCAAAACTTCTAAATATCTTTTAAAGTAACCTAAAAATGTTCTTAAATTTTGCATCAATCTAGTTGTGAAATTGAAAAAGTAAACAGTTTATTTTTTTTTTTAAATTACTTTCTCCTTTAGTATTGCACATAATTGTGTAATATTTTCTTGGAGGACGCAAAAAGATCTATTTATTAATGCTATCATAAAAACTCCCAAAAGAAAAAAATTACTGATAACTGTATGCGGACAGGACGCGAGTTGGAGCTGTATACGGACTAAAACCGAACTGGAGTTCTCTGCAGTGGAGCCATCTAAATGATGTTTTCTTTCGTTTTTAACATTCATGCAGGACATTTGTTAATATAATAGTACTCATAAACTAAGCAAGTAATAATAAATAAACAATTTTCATTACTTAATATATTTGGTATCATAATTTGAGGAAATTTAATACAAAATATATGAAAATTTATAATTCAATCAACAGTTTTTATTTTATGAAGATTCTAGCAGATTTTAGAGAGCCTTTAGCATCACTGTATTAAAAATTCTCATTATCTAAGCAGTCAGCCCATACAGGAATTCCGACAACGTCCAGCAACGTTGCTTACACGCCCGGCTTTTATATCATCCATACGGCAGAGCGTAATGAAATTTTCTATCTCGTAGATGAGTTTGCATAAAAATGGCATCGCATTATCGCGTACGAGTTTACATGAAAATTTCATTGTCCAAGCCACAGACAGTTTTTCTCATATACACTCTACATTTTTATTCCATCCGCATAGACTCAGCGGTAAATAAAACATGCACATTCTGGAAATGGTGAATATGTAAAAAAAAAATGAAAAAAGGTAAATAAATTCTTGTGTAATGGGCATAGAATAAATATGGATGGAAAGATGTAGTTTGTTTTAAAAAAGCTCGAGATATTTTTTAAAATTAAGGAATTTTGTAGAGAAACGATTAATTTAACATTATATCGATTCATTTATTACCGATTTGATAATTAATTAGTACTATATTATATACTGTATTTTATCTGTATTACAATACTATTTTAATTAAAGAAGTTTTTCATCAATGAAAACATGTAATTTGTACTAAAGTTATTTTTCACAATTAGGAAATTTTTTGAGGAACGATTAATTTAACATTCGAGTTAATAATTTAGGTATACTGTATTATATACTATATAATATCTATAGTACTATGTTTACTATTTCGCATTGAGGAAATTTTTATTATGGATGATAACGTGTAATTTGTGTTAATTATACTAAAGTTATTTCTCCAGCTTTATGATCTTTTTAAACTATTAATTAACCATTATCAATTTATTCATTTACGATTTAAGAGTTTGGTAGTATTTTATTCTACGATATATATTACGTAACATCTATATTACTATACTGTATTGCATTAAAGAAACATGCATTAAAGAAACATGCATGAAAACATGTAATTTGTGTTAATTATGCCAGAACTATTTCTCAAAATTAATGAATTTTTAGAAAAACGATTAAATTAACATCATTAATTCGTTCATTAACGATTTAATGATTTGGTATTACTATGCTATTTCGCATTAAAAAACAAAATTATGGAAAAAAACATGCAAATTGTGGTAATTATGCTAGAGCTATTTCTCAAATTGAAGAATTTTGTGAGAAACAATTTATTTAACAATATTAATTTATTCATTGATGATTTAATAATTTTTTACTACTATGCTATATACTCCATACGGGATGGGGACAACTTTGCACTTAGCAGCTTTGCACATGCCCAACTGTGCGCGTTGATAACCAGACGGACTTACCTGTTTTTAATTTCGCAAAATCGTTAATATATTGTATGTATAATCTTATGATGTACCAGAGAAAGTAAATTCAGAAAAAAAAAATTTCAACATTTTTATCACGGTTTTACTGTAGTTTATGTGACGATGTATAATGACGGGTTACACATTTGTCTTTGTCTTTGGTTAGTGAAATCTCAAGGTTTACTTATTTGAGTGGTACATATTTTTTAAATATCTTTTTGCTCTCACCTTGCAGATTTATTTAAATACCGGAAAAATTAAGCAAGTACTTTTAATTTGGAAATCAATTAATTTTTAGGGGTTGTTGAAAGCCCATAATGTTTCACGTGTATTTTTTCTGGATCAAAGGCCTTTTTGAAAATTCACGATAAAAACGTTAATCTTAGATCATCTTACTGCATCTGGCATGCTTTTCTTAAAAATCATTTTCTAGATACTTTTTGAATTCAACTCCTATAAGCCATATTTATATGTTTTCAAAAAAATGTGCTTTAGTGCAAAAATGAGATTTTATGTGTCGCGTTAAAAAAAGTTGACTTGTTCAAGCATAGGTCACAAATAGGGCAAAAATGTTTGAAGATTATTCAAGAATGGGAAAATGTATGGATCGTTGCTTGTGGCCACGTCTCATGCTAAACTAAAATGTCCAGCACTAAGTTCGACGGATTCCAGAGTTTAACTTACATAAAAACAACTAACAAAAATTCATAATTGGTCCCGAACGTCAAAACTGTACACATCACTCCAAAGGTGAGTTTCAGAAATCTATTAAAATTCTATAAATAGATATTTCCTTTCACTGAATTCAGGGATTTCAGAGAATCTAGGGAATTCTGAGAACTCAAGGAATTTAGGGAATTCAAATAATTAAGAAAAATCGAAGAATTCTGAGAATTCACATAATTCGAAGATTTCGGAGAATTATAAGAATTCAGATAATTCTAAGAATTTAAAGAATTCTAAGAATTCGAAGAATTCTAAGAGTTCAGAGAATTCTGAGAATTCGCAAAATTCTAAAAATTCAGAGAATTCAAGAAATTTCTAGAACTCAAGGAATTAAGAGAACTCAAGGAATACAGGGAATGCAGGGAATTTTAGAAATTCAAAGAATTAAGCAAATTAAGAAAATTCAGAGAATTCAAGGAATTTAAAGAATTTAACAAAATTCAAAAAAATTGGAGGAATTCAGATAATTCAAGGAATTCAGAAAATTCGGGGAATTTAGAGAATTCAAGGATTTCAGAGAATTCAAGAAAATTCAGATAATTCAAAGAATTCAGATGATTCAAGGAATTAAGAGAATTCAAGGAATTCAGAGAAATCAAGGAATTCAGAGAATTGAAGGAATTAATAGAATTCTAAGAATTCAGAGAATTCAAGAAATTCACAGAACTCATGGAATTCAGAGAGTTCAAGGAATTCAGAGAACTTAAGTAATTCAGAAAACACAAGCAATTCAGAGAACTCAAGGAATTCATGGAATACAAATAATTTATAAAAATCTAAGGATTCTAAGAATTCAAAAGAATTTGAAGAATTCAGAGAATTCAAAAAATTCCGATAACTCAGGAAATTGAGAGAACTCAAGCAATTCAGGGACTGCAGGGAATTTGAGGAATTCAAAAAACTAAGCAAATTCAGAGAATTAAGAGAATTCAAGGAATTCAGACAATTCAAGGAATTCAGAGAATTCAATGAATTCAGAGTATTCAAGGAATGCAGAGAATTCAAGGAATTCAGAGAACTCAAGGAATTCAGGGAATTCAAATGATTTAGTAAAATCAAAGATTTCAAAAAATTCTAAGAATTCGGAGAATTCTAAGAATTTCGAGAATACTAAGAATTTTGACAATTCTAAGAATTCAGAGAATTCTAAGAATTTGGACAATTCTAGAAATTCGGAAAATTCTAAAAATTTACAGAATCCTAAGAATTTAGAGAATACTAAAAATGCAGTGAATTCTAAGAATTTAGAGAATTCTAAGATTTCTGAAAATTCTAAGAATTTAGAGAATTATAAAAATCTAGATAATTCTAAGAATTCATTCATTCAATTCAATTCTAAAAATTCAGAGAATTCTAAAAATTTGCAGAATTCTAAGAATTCAGAGAATTCAAGGAATTCCGAGAACTTAAGAAATTGAGAGAACTCAAGGAATTCAGAGAATGCAGGGAATTTGAGGAATTCAAAGAATTTAGAAAAATTAAAGAATTTAAAAAATTCTAAAAATTCGGAGAATTCTAAGAATTTGGAGAATTCTAAGAATTCGGAAAATTCTAAAAATTTACAGAATTCTAAGAATTCAGGGAATTCTAAGAATTCAGGGAATTCTAAGAATTCAGGGAATTCTAAGAATTCAGGGAATTCTAAGAATTCAGAGAATTAAGAGAATTCTAAGATTTCGGAAAATTCTAAGAATTAAGAGAATTCTAAAAATTTCGAGAATTCTGAGAATTCAGAGAATTCTAAAAATTTAGAGAATTCTAAGAATTCGGAGAGTTCTTAGAATTCGCAGAATTCTAAAAATTTGCAGAATTCTTAGAATTCAGAGAATTTAAGGAATTCCGAGAACTCAAGAAATTGAAAAAACTCAAGTAATTCAGAAAATACAAGCAATTCTGATCACTCAAGGAATTGAGAGAACTCAATGGATTCGGGAAATGCAGGGAATTTGAGGAATTCAAATAACTAAGCAAATTTAGAAAATTTCGAGAATTCAAGGAATTCAAAGAATTCAGAGAATTTAAGTAACTCAGAGAATTTAACGAATTCAGAGAATTTAAGGAATTGATAGAATTTAAAGAATTCAGAGAATTCAAGGAATTCAGATAATTCAATGAATTCAAAGAATTTAAGGAATCAGAGAATTCAAGGAATTTTAAGAATTCAAGGAATTTAAAAAATTTAAGGGATTCAGAGAATTTAAGGAATTCAGAGCATTCAAGTAATTCAGAGAATTCAACGAATTTAGAGAATTTAAAGGAATTGATATAATTTAAAGAATTTAAAGAATTCAAGAAAGTCAGAGAACTTAAGGGATTCAGAGAACTCAAGGAATTCAGGAAATTCAAATAATTCAGAGAAATCAAAGAATTCAAACAATTCTAAGAATTCAGAGGATTCAGAGAATTCGAGAAATTAAAAAACTTTGTAGGATTCAAAGAATTCAAGGTATTCAGTGAATTCAAGGTATTCTGCGAATTCAGGGAATTTAAGGAATTTAACTAATTCAAGAAATTCAGCAAATGCAGAGAATGCAGGGAATTCAAGGATATCAGAAAATTCAAGAAACTTAAAGCATTCAGGAATTTAAAAAAATTCAGGAATTAAAAAAAATTCAGGACATTCAAGAAATTCAGGGGTTTCAAGGAATGCAGGTGATTCATGCAATTCATGAAATTAATATAATTCTGTGAATAACTAGAATTGTAGGAATTCATCGAATTTTG